>APFE030764448.1:139808-174609 GCA_000404065.3 Pinus taeda
TTTATGTTTTACTACTATCATGAAAATCACCAACAATTAAAAAAATTATCCACACTTAATTCATTAGAAAATTTAAAGTGTAAAAACTGCCCTTTAAAAAAAATCAAGATGGAAATCACTAACAAAAGAAAATTATGTTCACACTTGATACATAAAAAATTTTGAAGTGTCAAAACTAAGCCTTCTAAAAAAAAGTGTTGAACTTGATACGTAAAAAAAAATTAAAATGGAAAAAATATGCTAAAAAGGGTGTATTCTGAGTCACCATTTTTCAAAATCCAGTGATTTTTTGCTGCCTCAAAAAAATGGGTACTAGTTCATTTTCTCGTTTGATTAGTAACTATGTTCCAATCAACTGTAACAGATAGATCACTGTAGCCAGTAAACAGATGTGATCCCATAACACTACATCAACAACTAGATCCAAAGTTGCAACCTCAAAATTCATATGTCGGAATGCATACGGCACTTCAATGAAGCCAACTTGTGCGTATACGTTACTTCCTTTAATCCAACCTTTGCATATAACTCTAAAGATACTGAATCATAAAACTTCTAAACCATAAACTATACCAATCAGTGACATTCTGAAGATCTACTGTCAAATTGTAGAGTTCTAAACAGATAGTAGCAAGGATCACCCTTCTTACTCAATTAATCAGTCAACTCGACTTAATCTCCCTATACAACCAATTTAACTTTCAAAACTAATGAAGACATCATTCACAAACAATAGTAAAACAATAACATTGATCTGATAAATTAGTCAATCCTGAACAAAAATATTTTCTTCTGCATATCCTACTTGAGAGTGTCAAACCAATGTGTATATGCAACTTCACCAAGGCAAACCAGCATATAGATCTACAAATAAAAACTTCTAACTTCGCAGCTATTACAGACTTCAAATATACCCATATCTTAGCATTTAGAGGGAAAAAAATATTTGTTAGCACTTAGATCTAGGCTATCCATTATCCGATCACATAATGATAAGTTATTAGGATCATGATCCATTATTAGATCCCATTCATCATCAAACACTCAAGTGCATACTTAGTCCAGATTAGTGAGAGAAAATCAAAAAGTGATCAAAAGTAGTGCACCTTATCCTTGGATAGATGGAGAATTTACGAAATTGGACCTGATTTGATCATCCAAAGATGTGTTCAAGAAGATGAAGTACCTCAAATCTTGAAAGATTGTCATGATGAGCCATGTGGAGGACACTTTGATGAAAAATGAGCTACTTACGAAATCCTTATTTTGGATATTATTGGCCAACCATTTTCAATGATGCAAAAAAATGTCAAAATATGTGATAGTTGTCAAAGAATGGGGAAGCCTATTCCATCAGATGAAATGCCTCTACAACCACAAGTAATTGTAAATCCTTTTGAAAAATGGGCTCTAGATTTTGTTGGACCATTAAATCCTCCATCTAAATAGAAAAGGTACATACTTGTTTACACAAATTATGTTACAAAATGGGTAGAAGTTGAAGCTCTTTTATTTGCAACTGAAAATGTTGTAGTTACATTTATTTTTGAGGATATTTTTACTCATTTTGGTGTTCCAAGAGAAATCATAACAAATCAAGGTACTCAATTCACATCTAAGTTGGTGCAAAAGATCATGGAGCAATATAATATCAAGCATCAAAATTTTACTCCATATCATCCACAAGCCAATCCAAAAGTGGAATCCACCAACAAAGTACGTCAAACAATTCTCACCAAAATTATGCATTTGCATAGGAAGGATTGGAAAAAAACTTTAAGAAGTGTTATGGGAATATGAAACTACATGGAGGAACACAACTGGACACACTCCTTATGCGATTCGTCTATGGAAAGCAAGTTTTTCTTCCAATTGAGTTCCAAGTGGAGACCTTCAGAACAACATCAAAACTGGGCCTTGATCTATCAGAAGCTCAAAAATAGAGACTAGCATAATTGAATAAGCTAGATGAGATCCAATAAGATGTTATTGCAAGAACCATCATAGTTCAACATCAAAGATCAAAATGGCATGAAAAACTTATCAAAGCTAAAAAGCTCAAGAAAGGTGACTCGTTCTTCTTTTTATTCCAAATTCAAATATTTTGAAGACAAATTTCAAACTCATTGGCTTAGTCCTTACGAGATTGATACTATTTTTTATAATGGATCAGTCAAAACCAAAACTATTGATGATGAACAAGTTACTTGTTGAAAATAGCAACAAGAAATGTTAAAAATATCATCTATAAATTCTAATTTAATTTTTCCTTGAAATAAATTAGGAATTAAATTGTAATTCTATTCCCATAGCAGCTTGTATTAGTTAAATAAGTTAAGTTAACGTAGTTGGCTCCATAAATTTGAGTTGGAAGTCTATCTAGAGTCATTTAGAGTGATCCCTAAATTTTAGGGGCCCAGGTTGAGTTCCTTTGAGTCGTAATTAGATAACCCAGTCTAACTGAGTCATTGTCAGTTAAACTAGTTCTAATTGTTGGAGGAACTAATAGGAGGTCTACTAGTGGGGATGGGCATCAGTGCATCCTCAACACCACACCAATTAACTGAAGATTCACTCATAAATAACTCATGCATGTTAGTTCATAGGATGAACTAGTTGATATTAGAGTTTAGGTACAATGTAATATCAGTTATATAATTTTCCAAGTTGTACAGGTTGTGCATGCAATCAGTTGAGGTCCTATGGATGGATTGCGCAATTATGGAGTTGTATTTCTGAATTAAATACAAGATAATTCTCTCATGAATTACACAAGGAAGTAGGGGCTTCACAGGCAACAGAATTGGCTATGTGTTGGCTTGAGTTGGCTTGTGAAGCATGGAGATAGATTATATTTGTGTCGGAATTGTTCGGATTGAACAAGCATTGTACTTTATTGTCAGATATTCTAGTTAATGTAATATAGATAATCAGGGTTTTGAGTAGTTTCTTTCCCTAGAAAAATATTTTGCTATGTGCAATTGACATTCTCCCTTTTCTGCTTATTGTTTTCATTGATCAATTTTGGTTTTTCCTGAAGAGTAAAGTAAATTATTATCTTGTGTCTTAGAATATCACATAAGTTGTTGAATATATAGTAAAGATATGGTACCTGGTATTACAGTTGAAGACAATATAGAAGAGGGGAATTTGAGTTTGTTGTGCAGGTAAAATCAAATTTTTAAGTTCATACATCAAAGTGAGCAATATGTCATTCTACGATTTGAGAGTTGAGCATGCCCTGTAGGGAAGATCGAGTTACATAGCTTGGAAGGATAGGATGGAGGTAGTGCTAGGATACAATGGCCTCATAGAGTTCATAGATCATGAAATTCCTAAGCCTCCAACATTTGATGCTCAATATCCAACCGAATGGAGAAAGTGAGTGGAAAAAATGAGAAGGATTATCCTTGAAGGAGTTCAACATCACATTGTCTCAAGTCTCCACAATAAGGATACTCCATACGCAATGTAGAAGGAATTGATAGACCCGTTTCAAAATAGCAATGACAATAGGAAGTTGGCACTAAAGGAAAAGCTCACAAATATCAAGATAGAGAAGCGCGACTCTATTTCGAAGTACTTGACCAAGTTCACCCACTGTTGGGATGAGCTTGGAAGTATCGGGATTACTAATTCCAAAGATGATCTTGTGTGTCTATCACTTCTACGACTTCCCAAGAGTTGGCACAACTACCACAATTTTGTTAATGGGAAGGAGAAACTACCAGAGTGGGAGAAGTTGTGGTCTGACTTGATACAAGAAAAGTTTTTGTGGAACACTAGAGATGGGACCTCTTCCAAATAAGTGGAAGAGGACTTTTCATTAATCAGCAAAGAAAATAAATCCAAGGGAAAGAATTCCTGAGGTGAAGAAGGTGGAAAAAATAAGGACTTGTTGAACATCAAGTGTTTTCACTATCACAAGTACGAGCACTATGCCACAGATTTCCCAGAGAAGAAAGCAAGCAAGAAATAACCTTTAGTAGCAGCAGCAAGTCAAGCTCTAGCTTCACAATTTGAACTTGATTTCACTCTCACTGAATTCATGAACAACAATGTAATGGGAAGCATGTGGTATCTTGACAATGGTGACTCATTCCATATGATGGGGAATAAAGATATCTTCATTGGCTTTGAGGATAAAGACCTCAAGAAGAACATAGAGTTTGGAGATGATGGGAGGTATAGCATGAGTGACATCGATATAGTTACCTTTTAGAGGGACTTTGTCTCCCATCTCAGAATCACATATGTGATGTGTCTTCTAGGACTAAAGAAGAATCTAGTTTCCATCATGGTATTGGAAGACTTTATCTATAATGTGATTTTTAGTAAGGGAAAGGTTTTCCTTAAACATATCACCATGAGATTGGTGAAACATATTGGTGTGTGAGTCAAGAACCTATATGAATTTGAGGTACAAGATGCATAGAAAGCCTTGAGGATCAAGGTAAAGGTTAGAGATTTGTTAGCTCAGAGGGAGAGTGAATTACCTGTCAACATGTAGCCCCAGAAGAAACCTCAAAGGAAACCTGAGAAAGTTGTGGAGTAGGCACAATTAGAGAATTAGAGAGGAGACCAAGTGGAGGAATTCACTCAAGAAAAGACCTCCATTAGGGGGAAATGTTGAGCCAAGTGGGTAGAGGGAGCACATGTAGCCATACCTCTAGGTGAGATTTGGGGTGATGTGAAGTAATAGTACAAAGAGTAAAAAAATTTGGGTAGGTTCCATTGAGATGCTTTGTCTCATCAATCAATACCTTGGTACGGGATCCCACAGTACATAGTAGCAAGATGGATCAATGGTGGTTGATGTAGTCAGAAGTTAGAGTGAGAAAAGAGGAGATTAGCAATATTCAGATATTGGCGAGTGCAGAGTAGAGTTGACAGTAGCATAGATGGCATAGTGTAGATTCAACAACAACACAGAGTTTTCAGTAGATAGTGCAGTAGCTAGTAGCATTGGGAGACTCTTGTGATAGATGAATCATACTGATTGAGTTTGGATGCTTTTTTAGGTTTAGAAGTTGCAGTAGGAACAACACTAGAGAGAAGTGTTTCATTCATAAAATTCCAAAGGTATTGGATCAGGATAGATTTGAATTCCTTTCTTGTTAAGAGGGAGCATTGAAAATAGCGACACAAAATGTTAAAAATAACATCTAGAAATTCTAATTTAATTTTTCCTTGAAATAAATTAGGAATTAAATTGTAATTATATTCTCATAGCATATTGTAGTAGTTAACTAAGTTAAATTGACTTAATTTCCTTAGTAAATTTGAGTTGGAAGTCTATTTAGAGTCATTTAGAGTGAATCCTAAATTTTAGGGGCCCAGGTTGAGTTATTTTGAGTTGTAATTAGATAACTCAGTCTAACTGAGTTATAGTCAATTAAACTATTCCTAATTATTGGAGGAACTAGTAGGAGGTCTAGTAGTGGGGATGGGCACTAGTGCATGCTCATCGCCACACCAGTTAACTGAAGATTCACTCATAAATAACTAATGCATGTTAGTTCAAAGGATGACCCAGTTGAGATTAGAGTTTAGTGACAATGTACTACCACTTGTATACTTTTCCAAGTTGTATAGATGGTGCATGAAATCAGTTGAGGTCCTATGGATGGATTGTGCAGTCATGGAGAGTGTATTTCCCAATAAAATATGAGCTAATTCTCTTAGGAATTGCGTAAGGAAGTAGGGGATTGGAAGGCAACAAAATTGGCTAAGTGTTGGCTTGAGCTAGCTTGTGAAGTAGAGAGATAGATAATACATGTGCAAGAATTGTTCAAGTTGAACAAGCATTGTATTTTCTTTTCATATGTTCTAGTTAATGCAATGTAGATAGTTAGGGTTTTGAGTAGTTGCTTTCCCAAGAAAAATATTATGTTTTGTGCGATTGATATTCTTCCTTTTTTGCTTATTATTTTCATTGATCAATTTTGGTTTTCGCTGAAGACTAGAGTAGATTCTTGCCTTGTGTTTTAGCATATCACATAAGATGTTGAATCTATAGTAAAAATCTACATTAATTTCCTTTTTAATGTGCATATATTAAGGTTGTATCATACACCACTAAGAAAGGAGAAGTTTGTTAAATATTTGGAAGAGAATTATGAATTCAATTTGCTCAAGGAAGAAGATTCTTGTCCTCATTCTCCAACTTCATTGTAATTTTTTCCAAGAATATATATATAAATAAAAATTAAAGTATAAACAAGAAAACCAACTATGTTGGAATGTTTATATAGAAAATCTTAACTGGAAACCAAGATTTCTTGGCGGTTTAGATTTTCATAATTTCCTTTTTCTTGTCCTATTTCTTTCTACCCTTATTTTTCTAATAAATTTAGGGTGGAAAGCAATACTTCTAAGGACCAGTATTTTTCACTAGCCACCAAAAGTAACAACATCAATAAAGAGTCTTTTCCTAATCAAATAAGAAACATTCAATAAATAATAAGTAGCAACACAATTTATGTCATTCTACAACTGATCTTAAATTCTGCAGCCAATTCTAAATTCTACGTCAACATTATATATCACGGGAATTCACACAAGTAAAGGTATGTAGAATGTTGAATTATTTTTCATATAAGAACTTAGGTTTTAATTGATGGACGATTTTGTCAAAGAAAAGTTTGAATCATTAAAGGACCTTATAAAACTGTTAAAAAATTACACTCATTATCATAACCGTTATACCACACTCCATCATCATTACTGAGTAAGTCGCATCAATTTGATCGAAATCAAATATATTCCACTAATCCTATGAAATCGGATCTTGGAAACATGGGTAATTATATAGAAGGAATAATCTAATTATAAAACAAATACTTTCATGGGCACCTTATTCCATTATCATTCTACACTGTTTCATTTCATTCCACTCCATTTTGAAATCCCTAGCACTCAAACTTCATCTATTCCCTTTTGTATCAGTATTTTGTAATCTGTTTCAAAGGAAAACAGTAGAGGACCAAATTTGTTTATCACCATGGGGATTATTGTCTGCTCTGAAGCAAATAGAATTAAGTTTCTTCAAGCATGCTCGAGACTTAGGGACCATTTGCATCAAGTAGGGTGGCTTAAGTTCTTTGAAATAATTGATGGGCATGAGGTAGAGGTTACCAAAGATTGTCCTTAGGATTTTGATGGGGCTAAGGTAGAAATTGTAGACATCAAGCTTATTCTGACAGAGCCTATCATGGCGGAACCTATAAAATTTCCCAAAAATAGATAAAGTTGGTTCAAGAATAGGTAAATCAAGGAGAATGACTGGGTACACTTCCTCAAAGAACCAGGTATGGATATATCCATCTTTAAAAATGGAATTCTAGTTACTACACTAAAAGGGAAATGGAGAAATTTATTGTTGGTTATCCAAAAAAAAATTAACTTGTGAAGGTACATTTGGAACTATGTTTTTCTACCATGCTCGACTCTTCAAAAATTTTATTGATGGGAATGAAATCAATTTGCCTTAATTTTTTCTTCAAAGTCTTACAAATATGGCATCTAGTATACATAGAGATTCTAGACCCATTGATAGTGCCCTCTACCATCATAGACTCATCAAAATCATTATAGAGGCACATTTAGAAGCTAAGGGAGAAAATTGACAAGATTTACTATTTTGAAATTATTTTGTTGAAATCTAGGAAGAAGAAACATGCAATAGGGTTAAATGAAGTTGAAGATGTTCAGCATCAAGCCCTGACCTTGAAAAAGATAAAATTAAATAAGATAATCCATAGCAAAATGAGACAGAAGTACAAGGAAACCTATTTGAGGATGATACCCCACTCTCTTAGTACTTTGAAAAATGTAAGCAGAAAAATGAAAAACATAGTTTTATAAGGAAGAAAGCCAACTCAATATCTAAGCTACCCGAAGAAAGTGAAAAACCAGAGAAGAAAAAATAAGAGGTTAGCAGATAAAAAAGCCAAGATAGTGAAGGATTAGGGGTAAAATTTAGAAGAAGCAAGAGAATTTTGAAAACTTTGAAATACACAGTCTCCAGAAATGATTGACCTTGAAGAAGGGTACAAAACGCCAGCTCACATAATGAGCCTGACAAGAAAAACTCCAGAAATTGGTCCAATCCAACAAAAAAATATGATTATGTAGAGTCTTTGGATCAAAGAGCACAATAGAAGGAAAATATGTCTCAGAATCAAAAGAATGAAATTGGTGAAACTTCCTTGACAAAACAAACTCTAGAACAAGAACGTGGAGTTGAAGATGTTTTGAAACATGACACATATGAGCTAGAGGTTCTTAATAAATGCATGACACACGAAAGGGAAGAAAAAAAGGTACATAATGAGATATTAAGAACCCAGAATGATAACATACTTCTACATATCTACCATTGGTATAAGAAAAATAAGAAACTCAAGGATAACAACAAGTTTCTTAGGAATAGAATCAAGATTTTGCAGAGTAAAATTTGATGAAGAGATCAAGGGCCACCTTCGATAATAGAAAGAGAAAGGAAATAACTAGTCTAGATGTGCTTGCACAGGCTTAAAAAATTATACATTGAATAAGAAATAAGAACCAATTTTGAATATTTGATGCATGAGGACATGCAATACCTTTGGTGTTGGGGAATGTTGAGGTATGAAATTGTTTCCTTTCTGACTACCTTTTTCCATCTCCTTCACCTTCTTATCACCATGTTTGTATTAGTATCAACATAATCAAGGTCAATTCAAATTATAAAAATTTATTTATCATCCATGTTTATAATATATATTTCTTTATGAATTATAACAAAAACATTCCTACAATAATAGAATTGTGAACATTCTGTAGCTAATATTGAATTTTGAAATGGTATTCATGGTTAGACAGGTTGTAGTGCATTAGTGAAGGGATCAAGAGTATTTGAAGATGAAAAATGTTCACCACATGGATGACCGCCTATCAGAATGACTTGGCAGGCTACAAACATTAGAAGATCTAAGAGTCAAACTCAAATTCAAACTTTGAGTGTGATGATGCAACGATCAAGTGAAGACAAGAGGAGATCAAAATGACATCAGGAGAGTGTGAAAAAGAGTTGTTAAACCATGATGATATGATCCAAGAATAATACCTCATGATTTTATCTTTTAGTAGCAAGTCACGAGGAGATAAAGTTTTAGTTTTAATCTATTTCCTATAGTTTCATTTTTTATCAGCATAAAACTCTTGAAGTTGTTTAATGAAAAGTTGTATAAAATCCATAAGGTGAGATCCAAAAAAAATTATATTATTAATTTTATTGTGGTTCATTTACAAAATTTGTGATGTTCTGTTTCAATTTAATACAATCCTTTATTTTCAATGTGTGACTAAGAAATCATCTAATCGATATCAAACTTACACTCGCAGGAAGGCTACCTGTCGAGTTGTAAGGATATCGAGTTTTGTTTATGTTTCCATTTTCTCATAGCGTGATAGTGTTTTGAAGTTTTTTTTTCTCTTAGAATAGTTTTATTACAATTATGATTTGATCATTTGTTATTCTAGTTTTAGAGTGCTCATAAAAGAAAATTACCAAAAAGATTTAACATTAATATGTGTTTCTTGTCATGTTTCATTACTCAATTAATTTCGTAGATGGCAAAAGAAATGACTTTCATATTTAATCATGCACATCAGTAATCATTTAGTGTTACATGTTCTCATTTGATTTTTATTCCTATTACTGACTTATTTCTACAATTGTAGTCTCTTTTCTTTTTTCAATTAGTTTTTCTTATGTAATTTCCTTTTATGAAATTAGTGTAGAAGTTCCTTTATGTAAAATAGTATTGTAGTGTTTTCAATTATTCAAGTAAAATTATAGTATTTTTCCTGAAACTTAGTATTAGCATTTACTTGAACTATGTTTTGAATTATGCAATTAAAATAGACTTTCAATTCTGTAACCAATAGATTTCAATTTAGTTAAGTAATTTGGTTTTGATGTAACTTTGAATAGAAATAACTTGTGCGTTTTTACTCTCTAAATCTCAATCAAAAATTTTTCCATACTTAGGATAATTTCATACTTAGAATAATTTTCTCCATAGGTAAAATTCCTAACATATATAGCAGGGAAAATTTTAAGGATGGAAGTTCATTTTAAATTTTAGAAACATTGGTGAATTGTACTAGTCCCTAATATGAAAATTGTAAAATCTTTGGTGATATTTTTGTAGAAATATTTAGATTTCCAATGATTTTGTATTAGCCGACATAATATTTTGGTGTTTTTCAAGGTAAAATAATGGTGTACTATAAAATTTGGGTGAATCATTTTAGAAAGAAATAGAATGCTTAGGGTTCGGGGGACAAAAGGTTGGGTGTGGTTGGGATGTTTGGTCGGAAGGTGGGGTGATGGGTACCCACCCATCAAGGAGGGGTCTCCCATGGGAGACCCCTCCTTGATGGGTGCCCATCACCCCACCTTCCAACCAAACATCCACCAACCCTTTCCTGATATATAGTGTAGATATAGCTCACAAATACACGAACCTTGATTGACAACTAATGAAGTAATTTGAGAACAATTAAATTACCCAACAAGGAGTTTGACAGCAAGTCCCATAGATGATATTTCATACTCAATAGGAAGGATTTCTTCCATACCATATACCAATTGAAATGATGTAAATCTAGTAGCAGTTCAAACAAAAGTTTGATATGCCCACAAGGTTAGATAAAGGATAATATTCTAGTTTGATTTTTGGGCCATTAGCATGTGTTGAAGATTTTTTTTTTTAACTTTATTGATGGACTCAACTTTCCCATTCACTTGAGGGTAGTAGGGAGTTAAACTCTTAAGGGAGAGAACCAACTTAGGAGTTAGTGCAGACATCATATGGTTACATAAATGTTTCCCATGGTCTATAACTATGGCCTGTGGTACACCAAACATCGTAATGACATGATTGAATAAAAAGAGAGCAACTATTTCAACGGTGTTATTGTATGTAGGCATTGCCTCGACCACTGAGTAAAATAATCTACCGCTACAATGATATAGCTATGCCCTCTAGCCAAGTGAGGGTTACATGTCATGAAATCAATGCCCCATTTATCAAATGGTCCAAAAATTATAACAGGGTGTAAAGGAGCATGCAAAGCATGCATTTTATGATCATATATTTGGTAGTCATTACAGTTTTGGACCACGAAGATTCATTTGTGAAACATAGTAGGCCAAAAGTGGCCAGCATGCAAAATATTTTGTATGGTGGCACAATCAAACATATGACAACCACATGCCCCTGAATGAAAGTTGTTTAAGAATTTCTTGATCTCCTCATGGGTGAGGCGCCTACAAAAAATTGTATCAATACCATGACGATAGAGAGTGTCACTGATTATAATATAATTCTTAGCTTGATATTGAATACATTGTTGGTCAAAGAGAGAGGTATCAAACCAGAAATTATGGGTTTGGAGATATATGACAATTTCTCCATACCATGGGTAAGATGAAGTGATCAAGAATAAAAATTCATCCAAAACACAATCACCAGACATTTTCTTAGTTTCAGTAGTGGGAAGGTCACAAGTGAGCTCAACAAAAACAAAGATTTTCTTCAACTTGGATTTGATGAACTCCAAATCAAACTCTTGAAGGATAACAATCCACTTGCAGTACTTTACCCCTAGTAATCGTCGTGAAAAGATTCATGTCATGGGTTTTCAATCGTAAAAAACCATAGTTTTGCATAGCAGGATATAGTGGTGAATCCATTGAACATCCTAGACAACCATTAAAGCTAACATTTCGACATGCGTATATTTGATCTGTATCTCTTCAACTAATGGCATTAGCTAAGATCTTTTAATTTTGTGATGTTAGCAGAATTTCATATGAAAGAGTATGTAAATATACATGTGCATATTGTAAAGAATATGAATCATAACAACAACCATAAAATCAAATAACATAAACATATTGATAACAGAGTTCACCTAGTGTGGGTTACGACTGTGGGATTGGTGTCAAGAGTGGGGAGGTTACTTCATTAAATGTTGCAAATGATGATGATGTACATGGTATGTTATTTTTCATTACAAGGATGAATACCCTCAACCAGAGTGGCATGTTTCTCCACAAGACATTCTCAGGAACTCTCACTCATATGGGAAAATTCCCTCAACAAGAGTGGCACGTCTCTCCACTAGACATTCTCCCTATAGGAGTTCTCACTCAAATGGGCATCCCTTCAGCATGGAAAGCTAAGAAAATCTCACATGATATGCCATAAAAACATCCCTCAACATAATGATAATCAGGGATCTCAATAAAAAAAACATCATCTCAGCAAATCAAAAGAAAAGCATGACATAACTGCATCATATATCTCCACTCTCATGGATGGCCAAAAAATGCAAAGCTCAACTACTGAAACAAGCATCACCACAAAATATTTGGTGTGAAATCATGCCAAATGACTATAAACTTTTCCCCTTTCTGACACTGTCAAATTCTGGACCTTCGAGCATCTTGAAGGTTACCCCAAAGATTTGTTCTAGAAGATGGCCAAAAAATATGTTATTTAGATGAGGATTATGGCCACATAATTGTGCTCCCTTTGAAATTATGTGAAAAATGACTATAAAGATGACATCATTCTGTCTTAGTAAAAATATGCCTCCAAAGAAATCTTTTAGATTCCACAAGATTCTCCAAAGATTCGTTGCTATTGGACATCTGAATTTATGATACTCAGATGGATATTGTAGTAGCACGGTTGCACTCATGATGAGAAAATGTGAAAAAATGACTATCAACTTGTAAAATTCTAAAATTGGCATCTCTAGCCCTCCAAGGGAATTTTTTTTTGGCATCTCAAGATTCTCCATGTTCATGATTCCACTACCCCAAGCTACTCAACATTCCATACTTAGAGTTCTGCCTCCCACTACTCCATTTCTCCACTCTTGGGTGAATGGGAAAATGAGGCCGGTTTGAATATCATATGGTCGACCAACTTGTCAAGGAACTGGTCATTGCCCAATTGGTAAGGTTCTTTGTTTATGTGTGGGCAAGTCAGGGGTTCTAACCCCACAGACCCTTGTTTAGCACTGGCGTGTTGTAATTTTAAATCCCACATTTTTTAAATGTGGTAGTGGTCACATAATAGTGGTGTGTCATTTCATTAACCAGTGGTCAACCAAATGTTTATTCCTCGGTGGTTGCATTATATGTTTGCGGAATAACATTTGTTAAATGGTTGGCGTATAGTCGTTGGGAAGTTTAATTATCGTATGGAACTATTTTAAATGTTGATGTGGTGGTTACATAATATTTGATTGTTGATTCTAGAGGCGACCAAGAGGTAGGCTAGCTAGTCTGGTTGGGTGGGTTCAAACCCTGCCACCTCTGGTTATATTACCATGTGGCACCATTAACCATTAACGATTGGGGTTGGCAAGGTTTGACCCCCCACTGACCAAATCTCATTTGAATTATTTTATATGTAATAAAAATGAGATGGGGTTGGTGGAGTTATGTCTTGCCCCCCAATTTAATATTTTTTCGTTTTTTACAACCCACTTGCTTATTTTTTATTTTGTCGAAAATAAGGATCATTGGGATTTTTAACTATTCAACAAATTTACTAATTCTGGTGGTTGGTTTTTGTCCACCGGGTCTCTACCAATTTGTTGCCTCCTTAAGCTGGTCACTTGGCCAAGCTTGGCTATAACTTTGATTGCAAATATCTAGATCATATGAACTCGGATTTGAGTGTCGTTCACACCATTGGAATTAGGCCGACAAGCACTACAATTTGGTTCCAATTGCACTTCAATATGCAGACTTTGATTTTTTAACTTTTTCATAGCCACTATTGAATTTGAGCATGTCTAGATCCACCTGGATCATTCCTCCCCAGTGATGAGATTTTTGTCCTCCAAAAGCATGAACATGATCTACAACTATTGCGTTACATTGTCTACTCTAGAAGTACCGTAACAAGTCACCCTTCCTTATCCTTTATCTTTCTCCTTCACAGCCATAAGGGATGGAACCAACACTTGCATCCTCTAAAAACATGTATTACAATATTTGCAAATTACATGCTTAATTACATGACAAATCATGAACCAAGCATCCCCCATACTTTCCAAGAGTTTATAAGACATAGTCTTTGGTCAAAATACATCGAAATAAAAATCAATCCCTAACTATCAATAAAAGGCCAAAACATCATCATTGCTCCAATAAACGATGGAGAACACATCATCAGTTTTACATTTTAAATTACAACACATGATTTACAAAATAAGGCCATGAAAAGATACTGAATATAGCAAAACCATCTCTTACTCAACCAAGTGAACCATGAGGAGTGTGGCAGAATCGCTTGTCGAACATGTTTGCCAATTGGTTTCTGCATGGTTTCTTTGTTGTTGTGACACTATTCTAGATGGAGCCTCCAACATGTGGCTCTTCGATGACCATCTTTGTTGTAATGACTATTGGGATGAGAAAAGGGTATGTTTCTCCTCATAAATAGCCTAATTTAGCATTTGCCTTCATATGTTATCTTTGTTTTCTGGATCAAAATAGAGGAAACAAGAGAAGAAATTGGGTATAATTGATTAGTAACAAAGTAGATAAATTTTTTCGTAGAAAAATGAATTTCACTATATTTGTATGCAGAGATGTGGATTAGACAATAGCAGTTCAATTAACAGGACAACAACAACTAGTAAAGGAAAATTGATAACGTCCTAAGCATGGAATAAAGAAAAAGACCAGGAGGACCAATGTTATTTTATGATGAAATTAGATTGAGTATTTTGAAATCCTCAGTATCCCCTAATCCTAAGGATTCACTTTTATCTATTTACTTTTCTAAATGTTATATAAGGTCGAAAGGCAAATTGAACATCTAGTTTAAAACTTCACAGATTGTAACTATTCTTTTGGACATATAATAATTTCATCTTGGTGACATTGTAACTTTGTTGCTTATTTTAATGAAGAATATTGCGTTTAATTCATAATCATATTCTAAATATCTAATAGCAAGGACATCTGGAGACTTCTGGTCAGTCAAGAGAAGATCTATTGCTTAACTTGTTTTATAATCATTTATGTTTATTCTTTACTATTTGTTATTGTTAAGTTAATATCATTCTGATTACTATGAGAATTGATGATTCTGATTTACTTTGCTATTTATTCAATATTCAAGATTTAGTTGTGTGTTACATAGCATGATTCCCTTTATCGAATTGGTTATGTGAATTTCAACATTAGATTGTTGTTCATTTTAAGTAATGTTATCATAGATTTCAAATTTAGAATTGATTGCTTTTCTTGAGATGCTTATATGGTTATTTTATTTTCAATTATTAATTGTTGTTCAATTATCATTTTCTATTCAATTGTCATAGTTCTCTTTCATGTTAAACGAGTTAGTTTCAATACTAATTAAGAATGCCAAGCGTGATTCTTTCTATTTGTATTCAGATTCATTTTCTTTCAGAATAGATTAAGTAGAATTGCAAAGTGTGTTATGAATTTCATTTAGAGTTGTTTGGATTGAATTTAAAGAGATAGTCATTAGCAATTGCAATGATTCCAATTTCTTTCATTATCAGTTGATCTTGGAATTCACTGCATATATAGTGTTGACACTCTTGAAATAAAAAGACTTTCCCTGGGTTGATAACGAATGTAGGTATTGATATTGCTTGTAATAAGACATCTTAGTGCACCAAAATTTTGGTGTCATTACCAGTGAGAGTGTTTCAAAGTAATTTCCTTTTATCTTGCTTTAAGAGAATTGGGTTTTAAAAATGAGAGGTAAGAACCTACTTGACTAATAGGTAAAGTGCTTTCTCATCAGCCCGTTTTTTAGCAAAAGCGTGGAGGTTAAATAGAAATAGTTTTTAATGAATG
Source organism: Pinus taeda (assembly GCA_000404065.3). Lineage (NCBI taxonomy): Eukaryota > Viridiplantae > Streptophyta > Pinopsida > Pinales > Pinaceae > Pinus > Pinus taeda. The sequence goes on from APFE030764448.1 coordinate 155,722, forward strand.
AATAGGAATAGAAAGATAGGAAAAGATCAAAACCCCCACCTAAATCGAAAAAACCCACGTGATCAGTGAGCCTTGGGAGAATAATTTATATAGACAAAATCGTAAGAAAAGCAGAGTCTCAGGCATCAGTAGGATTCTAGACTGTCACTGGAAAAAGCCTTATTGTAATCCCTCAGGAAGTAGGCTCACCATCTGTAGACTACACTGAGATTCAAAGCCAAATTGGACAATTTGAATAGAGTTGTCAGGTTACAACAAATTTACTTTTTGATCCTCTACAAGAGGGAAAACCATGTAAATTAAGAGAAGGAGAGGAAGAAACTAGTGGAACTGCTAAGACAAGACCTTGGTTGTTTGAATAAGGATCTCCTATGATCCCAGATCTAGGCAGTGTTGCAAAACAAACTCGATTTCTAATCATCCACTTACTCATATAGCACCCCCTAAAATTCTTGAATGATATAGGCACAATTTTTACCAAATGGCAAACCAACCACCTCAAGGTCAAACCTTGACATTGGAATACCCCACTGTTTACCAAGTGGCCAGTGCCCCTATGAAATTTATTCCTGTGCAGAGCATCCCAACATTTCATGGGATGATCATGGAGGATCTTGATGCTTTCCTATTTGAGTTTGATTTCCTCCGCAGAGGATATGACTATACCACCAAACCTCAAAAACTAAAACTATTCCCTTCTACTTCAAAAGGAGTAGCTTTGAGGTGGTGCATGGGTCTAGGGAGATGTACTATTAACTATTCGAATGACATGAAAAATTTATTCCTCATAAGATACCAGGACGTTTGTAAGCTAGGGAATTAAATGATGAAATCTTTATGATGGTTGCAAAGGATAATGAAACTCTAGAAGAATATGTTGAATGGTTTCACTATAATTTGTAGAGATCTCCTCACACCACCTTACCAAAATAAGTCTTAAGAGCTATCTTAATTCAAGGATTGAAATAAAATGGATAGAAACTTTAAATTTAATGGTGAAAGGAGATATTTCTCAAGAAGATTACGATGAAATCATTCCTTTGTGTATTAGGTGTTTGCGAGGAAGAACATGCACAAGAGAAGGAAGCCAGGATCTTATGACCAAGGGAAGAAATCCACATAGTTTTGGTGTAACACGAATGAAAATAGGTAACCTCCTTGAATATTTCAAGGTGGAAATCCTGGGCACCCTCACAAAGTAGCTGGACATCCTACAGGCTAAACAGAAACAAGCCTTAGAATAACAGAACTTGGTTGTTTTCTATCCACACTGCCAGAATAAGCACAACCAACAAGAGTGTCCATTGGACATGGTTCAAACATGTGCTATCTGCACCAAGGACCATACTACTAAACAATGTCCATCACTTCCAGGGTTAAAAGAAGTTTTCAAGGAAGCAAAAGAAGAGATAGAGCCAGTATGTTTAATGAACTGGCATTGTAAATGGTAGGCCAAACCTACAAGTATGTCATAAGACACATCCCAGTTCTTTCCTTCTTCACCATCTAATCAACAACAACACTGTAAGGAAACGTGGAAAGACCAATCACCTTACTCAAATTGGCAATCTCAACCATTCCCTATGATACCTTGGCCAACTCAATCCTTTCTAAGTAATGGCTAGATGAATTCTCCTTTTGCTCTTGTTTGGCAAGGTAATCCATATCCATCCTAGTGGCCTACTTCTACTTCTCAAAACCCAAATTAGTCTTTGAATCAGTAACAACCTTTGGGGATATCCAATACACCTATGGGAGCAGGTCCTCAACCTCAACCTACATTATCAGCCCCATATCCATTATAGAAAAATCCTCAACCTCTTCTATGTCATCAATTTCCAACTCAACTACATCTGAATCCGAATAATAGACTCGTTTTGCTGGTGCAAATTATTGAAAGTGTAGATCTATGAGATTGAAAAACTTAATGTAATGAACTTAGACTGAGGTCAACACGTATCATCACCACTACGGAAAACAAGCACCAACCATTAATTGAGTTGGAAACCGTACCTGTACATAAGCCATCAACTGTAATTGACACCGAAGTAAAACAAGGAGAAGGTACATATTAGCATAAAGATCTTGAGAATCTCATATTCACTTCTCCCCCATTCCCCGAAAAGATAACAATACCAAAACCAATTGTTTATCCAGATTTTGATCTTGTAGGGGAACTAAAAATTATTTTTATTAAAATTCCTCTCCTCCATGACATCTAAGATATTTCTATTTATGCTAAAACAATTAAAGTTCTATGTGTAAAGAATCCTCTGATGAAAGCAAAAACTTCACCCACCATTCATGTTGTAGGTACCTTATCTGATTTAACCTTGAAAGGGGAAACTCTAGTAAAATATGAAGATCCTGTGAATCCCATTGTTATAGTTAAAATATATGGCTACTCCTTTCCAAACACACTAGTTGAGTTGGGTGATTCCATTAACATCTTAACAACAAAAACCCGTCAGACACTTGGTATTACAGCTCTGGAACCAACCACCACCCTGCTAGAACTTGTTGATTATTGGGTGGTGAGGCCAAAGTGAAATTTACATGATATTACGGTTTATGTTGATTCATGGGAGTATCTGGTAGATTTTCTTGTTATAAACCCAAAGATTCAATTAGATGGATGCCCTCTGGTTTTTTACTGACCTTGGTTGGCAACATTCGATGCTTACATAGGCTATCAAGACAACATCATGACTATTACTAAAGGGGATCCTGCAAAAATATCGTTTTATATCCTCCTACCAAACCAAGTCTGCCCATTATAAAAATATGTAAACAACAACCCACATACCTGGAAGAAAGCATTCATTCACCACTTACAGTAGTAGAGGCATTTAAATTCAAGGATCAAGCTGAAGAGGATGTTATCAATAACTTTATCAATCAGCTAGTTAATGTCAACAATGTCAAATGTCAAATGTTAAAATAAATTCTTGATAATGAAGCCTTGGAATACCCTTTGAAAGATATTGATGATTAGCATATCCAAACAATTGGTGTTCATAACTGCAAGCCTGTTGAAATAGAACTAGGAAAAGTTTTAAACATTAATGATAGCTTAGACAGTGATCAACAACGAAAGCTCATTCAAGTCTTGCAAAAATATAAAGTGTATTTTGTCTGTGATTATCTTGAAATGAAGGGTATAGACCCATAGTTGTGTACACATAATTTCTACATAGAAAAGGATGCTCGTCCTATCGACAGCCTCAGTGGAGATTGAATCCGCACCTCAAGGACATTGTAACAAAAGAGTTACAGAAGCTGTTGGATGTGAACTTCATCTATCCCATTTCAAATAGCAAATGGGTACCTCCATTGGTAATTGTCCCCAAGAAAAATGGGAAGTGGTGTATCTTTATGGATTATCAGGAATTGAACAAGGTAACAAAGAAAGATCACTTCCCTCTTCCACTCATTGATCAAGTCCTTGATAATTTGGGAGGCGAGGAATTATTTTCCTTTCTAGACGGCTTCAGCAACTACAATCAGATTCAAATCACCCCTGAATACCAAGACAAAAAAACCTTCACCTGTCCATGGGGTACATTCACTTACATAATGTTACCATTTGGCTTATGTAATGCCCCAGCTACATTTCAAAGAACCATACTCTGGATTTTTGCCAATCTGATAAATGAAGGACTTGAAGATTACATGGATGACATTACCCTGTATGGGGATGACTTTGATCAAGTGCTAAAAACATTAGAAAAGTTTTTAGAATGATGCATTTCTACCAGGATGTGTCTAAGAAATGTCAAGTGTCACATGATGGTGACCATAAGTGTAATCTTGGGACATTATATTTCTGTAGCAGCGATATATGTAGATCTAGCAAAAATACAGGTAATTCTTTTACAGCCTACACCTTGTACTCAAACGAAGATATGTAGCTTCCTAGGATATGCAGGTTATTATCATAGGTTTAACAAAACCTTTTGACAAATTGCCGCACCTTTATATGATTTAACTGGAAATGTTAATTTTAAATGGTTTGACAAATGCGACACAACTTTTACAGATTTAAAGAAACTAGTTTCGACGACACCAATATTATGTGGAACAAACTGGGAGCTGCCTTTTCACATATCCACAGATGCATCAGATGCAGCAATATGCATTTTCCTCATCTAGGAGGAGGACAAAAATGTTATGCTATATATTATATCAACAAAAATCTTATTGTTGCCGAACTTAACTATATAGAAATAGAAAAAGAATTCTTCACTGTCACTTATGCCATAAACAAATTTAGACATTAAATAATTAGCTATCAATTTTTTCTATATATTGATCACTCCACCATTAGGTATTTAGCTAACAAACCTATTAAAAATGGTTGAGTTACTTGTTGGATATTTCTTTTATAGGAGTTTGATATCACCATCAAAGATCATCTAGGAAGGAAAACCCAGTTGCTGATTTTCTGTCTCGAGTTCCAAAGATAAATGATCCATTTGTAGTGGGCAACCAATTTCTAGATGAACGTTTTTTTTCTGTAGTTGTCAAAATGCCATGGCATGTAGATGTATCAAACTATCTGGCAGTGTGGAAGCTACCTAGACATTTGACAGCAAAGGAAAGAAAATAGATTGTCTAGCACAACACACAATTTTCTTGGATTGGTGGATAACTTTTTCACATAGGGTTTGATATGTGTATACATAGATGCATTTGTGAGGATGAGATTTACGACATCCTGAAGGCTTGCCATGATGATCCCTATGAAGGACACTTCGTAGATCATAGGACAAGTCATAAGGTACTACAGATGGGCTATTATTGGCCCACCATTTTAGATATGCTAAGAAATATGCTAGGCTTGTGTTAACTGCCAAAGGATGGGCCATCCTGGTCAATTCGATGAAATGCCACTGCAACCCCCATTGGTGATATATCCCTTTGAAGGACAGGCACTGGATTTTTTTATCCCATTTCATCCACCATCAAACCAAAATTCCTACATACTAGTTGCCACAAATTATGTGACGAAGTGGGTATAAATAGTAGATTTGCTAAGAGCTACAGAAGAATCTATAATTAATTTCCTTTTTGGGCTATTCATGTGGTATGGTTTACCTCAGGAACTGATAACAGACACGGGAGGGAAATTTTTAGGACACAAGATTACATCCACTCTCAGAAACCACCACATTGCACATAGAATCACTTCCCCTGTATCACCTGCATGCGAACGGGCAAGTTGAAAGCACCAATATGGTCATCGAAGCAATTCTAACCAAGACAGTCTCAACACATCGACGAGACTGGGTTGCTAAACTGCTAGAGGCCTTGTGGGCCTATTGCACCACTTGGTGAAATATTATTGGATATTCTCCAAACCAAACTGTGTTTGGAAAATAACCTATTTTTCCTATTGAATTTGAAATAAAGACTCTAAGAATGGCTCATGAAGTGGGACTAGATCTAATAGAAGCCCAAACCAAGTGACTTCGACAAATAAACAAATTGGACAAGGCTCAACTACTTGCTCTACAACGTACTACAATTATTCAGCAACAAAGGGAAAAGTGGCATGACAGTCTTATAAAAAAGAAGACATTTCAAAAAGGAGATTGGGAACTCCTCTATGACTCTAGATTCCAAGACTTTCAAGGAAAGTTACAAACAAGGTGGCTTGACCCTTATGAAATTCATGAAGTACATAATAATGATACCCTCACTTTTACTACCATTGATGAGTCTGGCCATCCTTTCAAGGTGAATGGGCATCGGGTGTGTCTTTATCACAAACCACTCACCAAGGGATCTTTCTATCAATAGGTACGTGAGGACCCCACCATGCAAATTTTAGCTGCAGGGAGTGATGACCCAGCAACTTTTCTCTCGTAAAATTGTATCTTTCTTTAGCTGTAAATAATCTATATTTTTTTACGGTTGATTGAAATTTAGTTAAGCATCACCATGTAAATATGAGGATTTTTCTTACCTTTAGGTATTTAGTAAGTTTTGTTCAATAGATTGAATGGTTGTTGTTCAATCAATTGAATAACACTTATTTTTGTGTGTGCGTGTGTGTTTTTGCTCAATCGATTGACCAATTTTTGTTCAATCAATTGAACAACACTTATTTATATGTGTGTGTGTTGTCGTTCAATCAATTGAACGATTGTTTTTCAATAAATTGAACAACGCTTATTTTTGTATATGCGTGTTGTTGTTCAATCGATGGAATGATTGTTGTTAAATAAATTGAACAACACTTATTTTTGTGTGTGTGCTACTGTTCAATCGATTGAACGAATGCTGTTAAATCAATTGAACAACACTTATTTTTTGTCTGATTTGTTGTTCAATCGATTGAATGATTGTTGTTCAATTGATTGAATGATTATTGTTCAATCAATTGAACAACAATATCTGTATTTTTACAATTTTGTTGTTAAATCGATTGAAAAATTGTTGTTGAATCGATTCAACATCACTTTTGTGATTTTTATGATTTTGTTGTTCAATCAATTGAAAGAATGTTGTTCAATCAATTGAACAACACTTTTTACAATTTTTACGATTTCACTATTCAATCGATTAAATGATTGTCTTTCAATCAATTGAACAACACTTTTTGCATTTTTTGATTTTGTTGTTCAATCAATTGAATGATTATTGTTCAATTAATTGAACAATACTTTCTACATTTTTCGTTTTTTTCTATTCAATCGATTGAATGATTGTTGTTCAATCAATTAAACATCACTTTTGCGTTTTTTGATTTTGTTGTTCAATGGATTGAACGATTGTTATTAAATCAATTGAATATCCCTGATTTTTCTTTTTGTGTGTTTATTGTTTAAATTAGTAGAATGAATGACTATTATTTCTCTTTACTGTTTCATCGCCGACCATTCCTTTTACCATTTTTTTCTCTTTTATGTTTTGAATAAAACCCATTTGGTTGGATTTACACCTAAGGTAAAGAAAAATAGTAATGTTAATACCATTACGACCTATGAAACCTTTTGATGGTTATCTTTATTCAAAATCTAACATGTTGCATCTCTATAATGACTGGTTGAATATCTTCCCTTTAGACACATCATAAAATGATTTATTATTTTAATACCATGCTGGTTTATCTTTCACACTTTCAAATGGGTAAATCCCTTTGATATGATGATATGGGGGTAAAAGTATAACTTTCATTGGCCATTTTTTACCTTGTACACCATCCCTAACTCTTAAGGAGTAAATGGGCCTCCCTCTTTTTACAATAAAAGCATCAAAATATGAAGATATGAAAATATAGAAATATGAAAATGCAACAAACATTGTCTTAAATAGGATAAGGGGTCTCAGTATGAGCCAACCTACCATTATCACAAGGATGCAATGTGTGACATTCCATTTTTGCCACCAAACCAAGGTAATGACCTTCTTGATAATTAAAATGGTCAGAAGGATAGGGGTTCTCAACACGAGTCAGCCTGATCACTTTGTTATATCTTGGTGAATGGCACTATGCTTATTTGGTTACCATGCCAACATAGTGGTCTCTTTATAGAAAGAAGAGAGAGAATCATTTAAAAATCAAAAGGAGGACTTTGGATCGTTTGAAGGGTTAAAAAGCAACCCTATCGAGGCTATGGATGCTTGCTTGGCAACAGTGGCTCTGCTTGTGGTATTGAAGTACTATGTGACACTGCCAAATTCTTTTTATCCTATTACCACCCATGGATTTGTTTCTAAAGGAAAATTTCCCATTTGAACAACATTTCTAAAAACGAATATGCATGGTAACTTATATCTTATAGTCATTATATCATATTTGTCCAATCACTTTAATGGTAGTCATTAATACTTACCACCAATCATGTGTTTGATACTTTTCCACTTAAGGTAAAAATATTTTAACATAACGGTTTAAATATCTGTTTTAATATATGGGCTTTTCAAATCTGTTGACATAACTGCGTTGATTTTCATTGTTGTATATTGCGCTGCTTTTATTGATTTTGCCTGCATTTATGATTTACCAACGTTTTCTCTTGTTTTTCCCATGCTTGGAAAATGTGGACACCCTTTTCTCATTGGGGGGGCTATGCATATGAACAACATGTGTGACAACTTATGGATAGTTGCATGATAATTATTAAATTGATTTCCGGTTAAAGGATTGCATGATGATTGTGTACGTGTAATAATTATCAAACTATTTCTGATTTGAGGAAGGATGAAAACAATTATGGATAGCATGTAGATTGATTATGGTCCTATGTCAAATATTGCTGACAATGACTTGACTGTATGTGATATTAATTCTCAAAACAACATCATTTCCCTGCAAATAGCTTTAACATTCTCTGCTGCTATTCTAAACTGCAAAAGTGTAAGAGAAGTGCATACAAGTGAACTAGTCATAGAAAAGAAACAGCCATGGGAGGAAGAGACATCCGAAATCAACCCAAAGTGCTCATGGTATCGAACCAAGCTCATGCAATTCTTGAGTGCGCTGGCTAGCTACAATATTTGAATAAACTATAGGGACTTCATGAAGAGCTGACACTTGAATTTCTACAAAATTTGAAGAATGGAAGCACCACGGTAAGAGGCAGGAACATAACAGTCTCTAAAGTAGTCATATTTGAAGTCATTGGCCTTCTAGTAGAAGGAACAAGGTGGACAGACAAACATGTTCTTCTGCACAATGTGGTCATTGTATTTCAGGACCGGGATGAGAAATTGGTGCGAACAAGAAAAGGCATTCACCCTGTTAAAGTCGATCTAGTTATCCCTCCATCAGAGATCAAAGCTCTTTTTTGCATTTCATGTTTTAGGTGTCCCACCAGTTTTCATTAGTTGCATTTTGTTAGGCATTCCATAACTCTAATGGAGTGGTTTGTGTCATTCATTCCCCTCGTGCATATCACTGCTGGTTTAGGATGAGTCATAAAGCTTCACGAGTCATTTTTTTTATTTTTTTTTTAGGTCTAGGTCTAGGGTTTGAGTTAATTTAGTCCTGAAAAGTCTTAGAATACCAGCAGGCCAGAGGGATGCCTTTGATAGAACATCACTTCAATAATTATCACCATTGTACAGCTGAATAAGGACTTCTCTTCAAAACTCTGTTTTGAAGACAAGTCGCCACCTCATTTTTGTAAAAATTGTCAAAATTTTCAATTCTTCAAATTTTCAAGTGCAGCCTTGATCTCCTTTGCCAGAGCATGTTACAATTATCCCTGCAAACAAAAATCAACAAAGAGCTTCACTCCAAACCTCAGAAAAGAAAGAGAAAATAAAAAAGCATCATTGTATTAATAGGCCAAAAATGAAAGTGCCCAAACTTTACAAAGTTGGTTTTTTGAAGTCAATTTATTCAAATTAGATATTTTGGGTGTATATAAGGTGAAACAAGTATTTTTGATTCACCACATATCAGAGCAAGAGCATCTTCAATATTGGAGGGCGAAAAACCAAGTTTCAAACCCTTGAGGCAGAGTTGAAGGTGTGCGCTACACATAGAACTTGTGAGCTACGCACTGGGCGCGCACATCCTGGGTTAATTTACATAGGCACTACGCACTAGGAGGTGCGCTATGCATAGAACTTGCATGCTACGCATCCATTCCAGCGTTAAGTTTATGTGCCTAAAACGTATCAAATCGCCTCTGCAAGTACAAGTAGGTGTTTCTTTGACTCAAACATCAAGTTGAATATTGTCTAATGTGTGTTTGAAGAGTGGAAGTGTTGTTGGCTGTAAGAAAAAAAATCGAACCCTAGGCCCTTATTGAAACTTTGTATAGGGTATTAAAAGACATTTGAGACAGCAGCACTTCATACCACAATATCTTTGTGATTGTTTTTGTGCCCAAATATACCAAAAAAAATATCCATTATGGCATAATTTTTATGATGCTTCAGCTGCTTTTTTGAGGATACACTAAAATTGGGATTTCATCACACCTACGCCATACACATTGAAGTCCTCCTATTGCAGCTATTTTGTTCTCAAAACCATGTCAGATACAAAGTCATCTTATGAGCAAGAAAATGATAGTGATTCCACCACAGAGGGAAATGTGCCACAAAGACCTCGCAGAGGTGGCAAAGGTGGTAAACATCTTAGAGAAGAGCCCACTTCTATGGTACAATTGTAGGCTTGCCCACTTGCCATGGATTGCTTTCGCCATCAGTCATGCTATCATTTTTGTGAGCTAATTTCACAGTTTCAGCATCATCGTGAATTAGCTCACTTGTTTATTCTCCATTTACATTATGGCCATGTAAACCTTGCTGGAGTTGATTTCATTTTGTCACCAGAGACCATTGCAGAGACCACGGGAATTCCGAATATCGGAGAGGAATGGAATAAGCGTCAGCAGCTAGAGAAATCATATTATGAGCCATATATTAAACTAGGGTATATGAGGCACTTGAGTAGAGGTTTTCCTTTCCACTACCTGAATGATCGGTTTGCACCTTTGATGAAACTCAACATCTGGTATTTCAGTTGTGAGGGAAGATTCTCGCGTCTTTATGCATACCATGTCCGTTTGTTGATGCATTTCAAAAGGGTGCGTCTAATGAACATCCCATATTTTATGTTTTGCAACATAGAGAGGATGGTGCCTTTAGTGCAAAAGAAGAGCCTAGCACATTAGCACAAAAGCATATACCATTATGCATTGATCAAGATCGTGGTGATTCATCAGCTGGCACAGCAGGGCATTACATGGGAGAATTTTATTTCTCGTGACCTTTTCACAGCACCTCAACCACCATCAGAGATAGTTCATGATGAGGGAGGGCCTTCACAATAGTTTGACATTCTTGAGACCAAGCATGTTGATGCTCCAGTATATGTGACATATCAGAAAGGCCACAATGCCTTATTTGCAACCGCACGACGAGTACTATCTCCACTTGGGGTGGAAGGGGTCTCGTTGACTTCATCAGCACAGCGAGTATTATCTCCACATCATGTGGAAGGGGTCTCGCCTCCATCTTCAACACAGGTACAGATCCAGGACAAGGGCAAGAGACTCATGGTTGATGAGGGTCCTTCAGGAGGCTAGGACACGGATATCATTGATGTTGATGCTAGCTCTCCTAGCTCCGAGCTAAAGGAGATCATCCGAGAACAAAGGGCTGAGAATGAGTCACTGCAAAAGAAATTGCAGATGGCTAAGTGGTTGATGAACTCTTTGGAGCAGCGCAACAAACAGTTGGAAGATGAGCATGAACTTTATGAGCTGCAAAAGATCCGCGAAGACCGGGAATTGGCCCGAAGGAGACCCGGTGATTTGACACCTATTGATCGGGAATCAATGCTCATCCGGGTCAAAACTCATTTGGTGAAGTTGTTGGCGAAGGAAAATAGGGACAAGGACATGCTTCGTCACATGAAGACTCACTATTGGGCTTGCATGCATGTTTACAAAGCAAGAATGAAGATCCTCAAGAGGCGTTTGAGAAAAGTGCAAAAGCAACGCAAAAGGCCTGATCCGCTTCGAGTTTTGGCCAAGGCTTCATTAGTTTAGCAAGATACATGAGTGAGGGTCTTCACTTGAAATTTGGGCAAATTTGGAGAAAATTTTTGTCGTTTCGAAATTTTTGGCTTGAGAAACAGGTTTTTGGGTTCTACACGTAGCGCGCAGCGCGCTACCCTGAAGATTGGGAGGTCCAATTGACAAATGGCTTGTAGTTTTGGTTTTTTTATGAAGAAATACACATGTTCAGCCATTTCCGAAGCATTTCATTGAGATCTAGATGGTCTAAATGTCTAAAAACATCATGAAAACCACCTTGTTGCCACCTTTTCCAACTGCAGGAAGTACCTATGGGAGAATTCCGTTTTGATGTGGAAAATGAGCTCCAAATTGGAAAATTCCACTTGGGTTGGAAAGTAGACATCTAGGGATTTCCAACGAGCTATCATGAGCTTAATTTGAATTTCGGGAAGTGCCCCAAAGGTAGGCTCAAATGTGCACTACGCATAGGGGTCAGGGGCGCTACGCATACAGTTTTTGGCCCAGTTTTTCACCTTCAGCTCAGGAATTCGGCTAGTTTTCAGCAGTTTCACTCTTTGATGTAATTTTTCACCCAAAATGTGTAATTTGATGTATGTAAGGTAACATGGAACTTATCTACCTTCTTCTAGATGATTCATTCACAAATTAGCAAGAAACTAATGTAATGAATCAGTTTTCTTCTTTTTAGAGGCAGGTTGTTGGGTCATCTAGATTCTTGTTCCATGTTTAGAATTTGTTCAAACTGCTCCTCGAAGGAGGAGCTCGACCCCTAGAGGTTAGGGAATGACGATAGCTTGGTCTATATATGTAAATTTTCATTCAGTAGGAGAGGTTGGACTCTTGGGATAGCTTGAGACTATATTGTACATATCTTATGAGCATTTTTGGCAAAGGAAAGACCAGGGTTTTGCAGCACTATTTGGGATCCATGTGGCTTTATGTGTTGATGGTGTGTTTCTCTCAGTACTTTTAATTTGTGTACATGCATCATTATCTCTATTGAATCTTCTGTCATTAAACAAATGAAGTGTTAAGGTAGAATCCATGAAATTGCTATGCTCCGCCTTTAAATTTGTTTAATATTCTATGTTTTCCTCAGTTTAAGGAGAATCCTTGACACTTCCTTGCCCTCCTTAGCCCCTCACCAGTCTGATCTACCCATCTCACCTGCTTTAAGTCATCAAAACAATCTCCTATCTTGCCCCAAGTGGACCTCTGCAAAAACTGTGCCTCATCCCCGCACCCAAAATTGCCTTTCCATTGATTTCAACAAAATCATTAAAAATCAATTATAAACTCTTTGTACTTCATACCTAGCCTAAAATCAGTCATCAATTCGGTCATCTCGAGCCTCTTTGATTATCTTTTTGCGAGTTTTACCTGGAGAGAGCCCTCTCTTGTCCTCGTAGGGCTAGCTATGAGGCTGAGCGTGGTTTGATGTGGCCTTGAGTCTTGCCTTATTTCAGCCTAAGGCAGATTTAAGTGCTAACACACCCTATAGCCTTGAGACAACCATGGGAGGAATAGACATCCATTTTGCAGATGTATATCATATGCGAAAGATGACAGGACGTGGTAAAGCCCCATCAACTGAAATTGTTAGCTATTTTAAAATAGAAAATTACAGTTAACTTGTCGTTTTATTTAAATTCCCTATTGCATGATGTTGCTCATCAATTTATAAAAGCAAAGGAACCACATATCGTCATTACTCATTATGGGTTGATCAAATTGTTCATCATTCATGGACTAACCCAACAATAGCTAACCTGGGATAATATTGTAAATCTTACTCTGGACCCACCTATAGAAATCCCAACAGCTAAACAGCAAGGGCCAAGAGCCAAGAGCCATGGGTCTAAAAAGGACACAAAAAAGGAAGAATTCCTCTATGGCCTTAGGCCCAACAAAATGAAGACACTCTGCATGGGTGAAGTCACAGTGACACACACTAATTCAAATAAACAAGGTCGGTCCATCTCACACACCCCCTCCAAGTACATAGGATGACTCCTTGCAAGACAATGAGGAAGAGGTTGCCAAAGTATTGGAAAATATGGGGGATATTTGGTGAACGAAGGGAGTAATCCAAGAATTCTGAAGGGAAAAATTGTGCCCACAACTAGTCTTCCCCTACTGGCAGTTCTACTCATGATCAAACCCTACTGTTTATTGATAATTTGGAGGACCAGAGGAAACCAGCCCCTTCTATGGAGAAGCCCCTTGAAGCAGAAATGCATGCAGAGGAAACTATTAGAGAAGGAAATCAAGGAGAATATAATGGTCCATTGGAACCCCTAGTTGAAGAAAACCCTACCAAAGAAACCTTGGTAGGTGAAAATCAACTAGCAAATACTAGTTTTATGAAGTCCCATGATGATGAGACCCACCTAGAAGAAAGCCCTGAAAATGATAATTACTCAGGAGAAACCATTCCTAGGGATCTCCTAAGTGAGAAATATATGATGAAAGAGACCTAGAAGGTGAAGATCCATCGGGAGATACAGTTCCAATAGAACTCCACCCTGATATCGACACAATTCCACCTAAATAGGGACCTAAGGTAAATATGGTGATGACACCACTGGTCAGAAGCCTCAAACAAAGAAAAAATACAAGGACAGACTCAGGAAAATTCTCAACAAATATAGGAGGCAAAAGAAATAATTAACCATTTAAGAGAGTGGTTGAAGGAAGCAGTTAGGGTTAAGAAAGTGAAAGCAGAATTGGAGACCATAGGGACCCAAACTGAATATTCCCCTGCGAAAGATGTTGAAACCCAGACTGAAACCATATTGGTTTATTCAAAAGAAACAATAACAAAACCAGGTCTTTTAGAAGACAATGAATTGCAGACAGAGGATCCTTATGTTTTCCCACAGGAAACTCAAACGGACTTCCCTACTGTTGATGTTTCCATTCAAACTGATACTAAAGAAAATGCCCAAGCTGATTGTTCCATGATTCGAGAAGCGGTCGAGGCTGCTGTTCAGACTGACCTAATGGAAACATATGATGATGAGGTCCAAACAGATGATATGCCTACCTACATTCCCTTGGTAAGGGAAGTGGTCATTAGGAACTTGTAGAATGAGCTAATCAAGACTTAGGAGGAATTGACTCAACATAAATAGGAAGTAGTTTCCCTACGAGTACACCAAGAACTATGAAAGAAATCTGAGGCACTCATGGTCACAGAGGATGAAACTTTTGCAAATTATAAGGAGGAACAAAAGAAAGTCGAAAAAGCACACATCAAGTTGTAGAAAGCTAAAGATAAATTGGAGACTGTTTGATTTATTTATTCAGATGCACTATCATGTCGAGCTCCTGCTACTAACTACAGATTTTCCTTACTAGAGAGATATCTCCTATTGAAGGTCAAAGCTGTTAAAGATGGAAAGTCAGTAGAAATTAAGACCACCCTAGATTTTTTAAGCATTTCAAGCAGCAGAACGAACAGGTACAATGCCTCTTGTGTGAATTGTACATGCATAAGTTATTTTTAGAAGATGACAAAGACAACAATCCTAGTTCATTCATAGGGGATATCCAATTCCAAGCCTTCCTTTCCTTTGCTACTAACTAGATCAAATGGGCTAAAGCCCATATTATTTTTCAAAAGAGAGAATATGGCATCAACCTATGGGTTATGGGAGAACCTACAAAACCCCCACATCTCTCTATCAAGCACAAACAACTTATGAAATGAATCGGTGTTATGGACCAATTAGGGTTGTTCCACATAGACATTGTACAAGTAGGGAAGGAGTACTTCCAAGAAATCAAAGAAGAAACTTTATCTGCAGCTACGCAGAGATGGGAAGCCTCCAACTATACTATTAGGAATAGAGAACCATTTGGATTCAAGAATTTTAAAGCTGCCTCCTATCACTTACATAAATACAGTAACATGGTCTTAACCATGGGGCCTAACTGGACAGGGTGTCAGTATAGAAGCCCAATTATATGGTATCCTCCAATGGGTACTATAGTGATTATAACCTATTAGATCCTCAAGTGAACTTGGCCTTTGCAACGCTAAAGCAAAAAAATGGTTTCAGATTATATAAGGAGGTATATCCTACATATTCCTTAACTCAACTGCACCTAAACCATTTGATTTCATTTCCTCATGCAATAATGTAAGCTGGGGAGTATTTTGGGATATGAAAAAGGTATGTTTTCTCCTCGAAATAGCCTAATTCAACATTTGCCTTCATATTTTTTTCTTTGTTTTATGGATCAAAATAGAGGAAACAACAACAAAAGTTGGGTAAAATTGATTAGTAACAAAGTAGATAAATTTTGTCATAGAAAATTGACTTTCGCCATCTTTGTATGCACAGATGTGGATTCGATGATAGCTGTTCAATCAACTGGACAACAACAGCTAGTAAAGGAAAAGAGAAAATGTCCTGAGCATGGAAGAAAGTGAAAGAACAAGAGGACCAATGCTATTTTATGATGAAATCAGATTGAGTATTGCGAAATCCTCAGGATCCCATGATCCTGAGGATTCCCTTTTATCTATTTACATTTCTAAATGTTATATAAGGCTGAAAGGAAAATTGAACAACTAGCTTAGAACTTCACATTGTAACTATTCTTTTGGACATATAATACTTTCATCTCAGTGATGATGTAACTCGGTTACTTATTTTAATGAAGAAGACTACATTTAATCCATAATCATATTCTGAGTATCTAATAGCAAGGACTTATGGAGACTTTGAGCCAATCAAGAGAAGATCTACTGCTTCACCTGTGCTATAATCATTTCTATTTATTATTTGCTGTTTGTTATTGTTAAGTTAATATCATTCTGATTACCATAAGGATTGGAAATTTTGATTTACATTTGTTGTTTATTTAAGATTTAATATTTAGTTGTGTGTTACATATGCGTGATGCTCTTTATCGAATTGGTTATGCTAATTCTAGCATTAGATTGTTGTTCATTCTAAGTAATTTTATCATACATTTCAAAGTTAGAATTGATTGCTTTCGATGAGATGCTTATATGGTTATTTGTTGTTCAATTATTATTTGTTGTTCAATTATCATTTTTTGTTCAATTTTCGTAGTTCTCTTTCATGTTAAATGAGTTAGTTTCAATACCAGTTAAGATTTCCAAGTGTGATTCTTTCTATTTGTATTCAAATTCATTTGCTTTAAGAATAGATTCAGTAGAATTGCAAAGTGTGTTATGAATTTATTTTAGAGTTGTTTGGATTGAATTTAAAGAGATAGTCATTAGCAATTGCAACGATTCCAATTTCTTTCAGTATCAGTTGACCTCTGAATTCGCTGCATATATGGTGCTGACACTATTGAAGTAAAAAGACTTTCCGTCAGTTGATAATGAATGTAGGTATTGAGATTGTTCGTAATAAGGCATATTAGTGCACCAACAATGACTGCGAAAATTCTTCTTCCTTCGTATGTGGTTAACCTTCTTCCTCTAATATGGATAATTCCTTTCACACCTCATTGTCTTTCTTACTACCATTCTCTACTAGCACCCAGCAACCACATGGTTATCTAGACCACAAAAACTACATATTTTTCTACGCCATAATTTATGTTCATCATTACCATGCTTGTAATAAAGTTGAACTCTAGAATAATGACACTTTTTATACCTCTCTTGGTTGTCTCTGGTGTGATTCTAATGATGTGACCTTGCCTTAGCTCTAAATCTATAATGTGCACTATCATGGGAGGATGGTAGTGTGTTCCCACCATTCTTTTTCATCAATGGCTTCAACATTGACAACTCTCCTTCAATGTATCCCAAGCCTAAAAACTAAGGTATTTGTACAACCTCCAATGGTTGATTCATCCCTTGGGCATTAACACCAAGTTCTCCTCCTTTATACCCCATCTTGGTGAGGAGTCTCATGCCAGTTCCTAAAATGGGTACCTCCATATTTCCAATAGAAATAGCGTCATGTGAAAATGAAACTAAAAGATGATCAAAATTGTTTACCTCAACATTCAATTCTAAAATAGGTGATGATGGATTTGCTAACTCTTCATTGTGCTTAAATTCATCCATGGCCTCTTCTATGACTCGTAACTTAAGTTGTAGTCTCTGCTTCTCCTCTTTTTCTTCTCATAGAAGTCTCCTCAATTTTGCATTCTCTTCTTGAAGACTCTAATTGATCTCCTCACTTGAATGATGAGAAGATGATGATGAAGATGAATGTACACTCAAGGGGGTAGATGAAGCATCATCCTCTGCTCTTTATTTCTTTTGTTCCTCTCTTTCCATATTCTCCTCATAAGATGCATACATTATGTCTACTATTTTTGACATCCTGTAGAAGGTCTCATACATATCCCTGTCATCCTTCATTTTCTTTCTTGTTTCACATTCAATCATTCACACTCATAATTCACATAAGCGAGAAGACCATTCTTATACCAAATTTGATCTGAATCTCTTTAGCTACTGGCATTAACCAAGTTTTTTTACTTCTGTGATGTTAGCAGAATTGCATATGAAAGAGTTTAGAAATGTACATGTGCTTACTTTAAGGAAGATGAATCACAACGAAAACCATCAAATCAAAGAACACAAACACATCAATAATGGAGTTCACATAGTGTGGGTTAAAGCTCTGGGCCTTGGTGTCAAGACTGCGGAGGTTGCTTCATTAAATGATAGAAATGATGATGATGTACATGGTATTCTACTTGTCATTATAGGTATGAATACCCTTGACCAGAGTGGAATATATCTCCATGAGATGTTCTCAGGAACTCTCACTCATATGGGCAGATTACCTCAACAAGAGTGGCATGTCTCTCCATGAGACATTCTCCCTATAGGAACTCTCACTCAAATTCTCATTTCATCAAGATGAAAATATAATAAAATATCAAATGATTTGAAATACAAATATCCCTCAACATAATGATAATCAGGGATCTCAACAACAAAAACATTGTCTCAACAAATCAGAAGAAAATCATGACAACGCAACATCATATACCTCCACTTTCAAGGATGACTGAAAAATGAAAATCTCATCTACTGAAACAAACATCAACGCTAAATTCATGGCATGTAATCGTGTTAAAAAACTATAAACTTTGCCCCTTTCTAACACCATCAAATTATGGACCATTGGGCATCTTGAATATTCCCCCAAAGATTCCTTCCTGAAGATGGCCAAAAGATCTACTACTTGGTGTAGAGCCTCTAACTTGCACCTAATTATCCATCATTACCTACAACTTTTTCTCACTTATCCCTCTCTTTTGCCCTATTTTCCTCATAAACTTACCCAGATCATTACATTTGATGTCTTTAAGCATGATTGGTTGACTTTGCTAAATGTTTGACTATTTGTCTAGATTTTTGACATATGCA
>APFE030764450.1:31482-51203 GCA_000404065.3 Pinus taeda
TGAAAGTAGACTTTACTTGTTTGTTTCTAAGATAGCCACCAATCTTAGTGGGAATAGCAGCATCCGAGTGGACACTATTCCCAGTAACAATAACCCAGAAGTGATAAAATAACAGTGGAATAGCATATAATAATGTAAACTGGAAATATAAACAGATACACAAGAAATGCTAAGCCATTTTATTATACTAAGCAATAAATGAGTACAAGAGGTGATTAGACAGATGACACCTCGACTTGCACAAGGCAAGTGAAGAAATACTCTCAGAATGACAAGAATGGCCTCTCTGCATGGATGCTACTATTGTTGCTAGAAAAAAAATGATGATTTGGGGCTACTCCCCTCCTCAGAAAAAGCTAAAACTCTATATTTAGGCTCTACTCAAGAAACCCAGAAAAAACTAGAAAACTTTCCAGGAATGGCCTCACACTGATCTGCGTCCCAACTGCTAGAAAACTACCTTGCTACTGTTGCTACTGGAAATAAAATGAGGATTTGAGGCTTCTCCCCTCCTCAGAAAAGGCTGAAACTTTGGAATCAGACTCTACTCAAAAAACCCAAAAAAACCCAGAAAGCTTTTCTAAAATGGCCGATCCCCGAAATTTACCCCATTGTGGTTCTACGCAGTGCCTCAAAGATGTTGATGAAACTGCTGCTGAAATGCTGATGAAACTACTGCTGAAATGATGATGAAACTATTGTTGAAATGCCAATGGAAATACCTTGCCAAGCAGGCACTCGAAGTCCTCTGGGGCTAAGGGTGAGATCTCCGAACGAAGACACTCAATGCACTAAACAGTGCTGCAGACTAACTAAACAGCCAGCGTGCTCTAAGTCGAAATGACTATCACAAATGCTCATAACCAGAATGATCAAAATGAGGGGGCTCCCTTCTCTTTTATAGCCTTTGCCTCTCTTAATCCCAAGGCTCACCTCCTCCTGTGTGATTCCCCTCTTGCCACGTGTTCCTTTCCTCCTGCACAGTTCCTCCATGTGTTTGTGTGGGCTCCATTTCTGCGTCCCCTTTTGGCCTCCTTGGCTCCCCTTTAAGTCACAATGTTGTGCTACTCGGAAGTGACCTTTTATTCTAAAAGTGAGTTATGTTCCCCTTCCTCACTTTTTATTTACAAATAATTATAGAAGGCAAAAATCGAACAAAATCGAATATTCCAATTAGCCATGGCTAATTAGGAATATTATAGTCTCCCCCATCAAAATGTTGCTTGTCCTCAAGCAACTAAAGATGTTGTAAGATCCACTCACTCTCCCAAGTGGCATCCTCATCCAACAAATTCTTCCACGTCACCAAGAATTCCCAGACCATCCTGCTCCACAGCTGCCTCTCCCTAGTATCAATGATAGCCTCCGGCTGCAATACCAAATGCCCCTCATCATCCATGGGTGATAGCTCATATGTCACTACCTGCTGCCCCAATGCCTTCTTCAGGCATGATACATGAAAAATGTTATGAATCTTGCTTCCTTGGGGCAGCTCCAACTCATATGCAACCTGTCCAATCCTGCGTATCACCTTGTATGGCCCATAAAAGCGGGGCTTGAGCTTCTCAACCCCCTTCTGCTTCAGTGACGACTGTAGATATGGCTGTAATCATAGGTAGACCATGTCCCCTACCTCAAATTGTCTCTCCACCCGACTCCTATCGGCATACAGCTTCTGTTGGTTCTGCGTTGTAGCCATGTTATCCTTGAGAGCTCGGAGGATATATTGACTCTCTTCAATCCAAATCTTGGCTCTAGGAGCCTTTCTATCACTAAACATCATGTCAGCAAAAGATAAATGATGATACCCATATAAGGCATGGAATGGTGACATACCAATGGACATGTGATGTGAAGTATTGTAGCAGTACTCCCCCAGATGCAGTCACTTCAGCCATGCTCACTGCTGACCACTGACATAGTTACGCAAGTAGCCCTCTAGCCACTTGTTAACTATCTTTGTCTGCCCATCCGTCTGTGGGTGATAACTGGTACTCGGTGTCAACTCCGTCCCCACCAACCGGAAAATATCTTGCCAAAACCCACCCATGAAACAATTGTCCTTTTCACTGATGATGGTCTTAGGAAGACCGTGTAGCCTGAAAATCTCTATGAAGAATAACTCGGCCACCTATGCTGTTGTATAGTGTGTGGATATGGCAAAAAAAAAGTGCATACTTTGTCAGTCGATCAACAACGACAAAGATACAAACCTTTCCCTATACCATGGGCAACCCTGTGATGAAGTCCATCGAAATACTCTCCCATGTCCCCTCTGGAATGGGAAGAGGCTACAATAAACCCGCGGGATGGCTCATCTCTTCCTTGTTCCTCTAGCAAACATCACACTCCCGAATGTGCTGGAGTACGTCCTCCTTGAGGCCCTTCCATGAGAACCTCTCTCTAATGGCCCTGTAGTGTTACCGGGAATAGTGTCCACTTGAAGCTGCTATTCCTATCTTAGAAACAAACAGGTAAAGTCTACTTTCACTTTCCTTTTTGAAAATAGATAAGAGTGGAACAAAGGACACCAACCTTTGTCTTGCGCTTGGTTTCCTTGCTTGATTCCTCTCCTTCCTAATAGATCTTTGCCACTTCTTCTTCGTCTGCCCAGCTTCAAAGAGCACCTGTGGAATCAAAGTAGCACACTGCTATCGAAGAATAGAGATCTATATTCATAAATAACACAGAACCATATATGTGTTAACCATAAAAATGCATATATAATGAAACATACAAGAATATGGAGGAAAAATTGAATAGCTTTATTAAGATCAAGAATAGCAAGAGGATTACAACCATATGTTCTGACCCAGCATCATCCTCCAGCAAGAAATCTCTTCTTCACCTCAAGTAAAGCTTAGATCACCCAACACTATGAAGTTACACCAGAAAACCAACAGCACTTCTCTACCAGATACAAGATTCCAGCCTCTGGATCTCTGTGATGAGGGATCCATATATAGATGATTGTAGGGGGGTGATTCATCTTCTGGGGTCTTGATTAGTGTCCTCTCTCTAATAGTCCTTGATTCCACTTGGAGACTGATGATCTCTTACTCATCCCTAGTCGAAAACAGAGAGGCAAGTGTCAGAGGGGAAGCTTCTGGAAGATTCCATGATCTTCCACCTCGCAAATTGTCCCTGCCATTTGTCCATTCCCGGACCATCGCACCCTACAGAGGGGCCATTCAATATGCATCACCCCCTTTACGGAAGGTGATTGCATCGCACCCTGCACTGGGTATTCAGTATGGTCCCGGTTTTTGCATGTCTTGAGCAGTTTTTAGTGGAGAACTTCTGGGAGATGATGTAATCAGCTGACCTTGTTCCTTTAGGCAGTGAAGCAACATTTTTAGGGACTTAGGAGCCCTTAGTTTATGGACATTTATGATTGGGTTTGTAGTGCCCAAAAATGTCTATAACATGTAGGTTTTGGTAAACCCCTGATGTCCTACCAAAGGTGAATCATGCGATGCCTGGAGTATCTTCTTATTGAGCTGAGACCCCTCAGTCAAGAAGATCTGGTCCCTATAATAGATGATCTCATCGACCACCCTGTACCTGTTATCTACCATGTGCCCATCCACAACCTCACATGCAAACCTGTCCTTGGAGTACTCTACTAAGAGTCGACCCCTCTAATCTGTATCCAAGCTCATAAGAGACAACGTGGCTGGTCTGCATGAAAGGGAATTTTCCACCACGTTGTTCTTACCCTTGACATACTCATTTTCAAATTCATATACTTGGATCTTACTGATCCACTTCTACTACCTCTCCTATAGTTGCTTCTGCTCCAAAAATAACTTGAGGTTGTTGTGATCAGTCCTCACCCTGTAGTCGATGCACATCCTCAATATACCGTCCTTCTTCTTCACCAACACCACAGAAGAAGAAAAAGGACTTGTGCTCGGTCGAATGTGCCCAAGAGCCAGCAACTCCTAGATAGCCCGCTCAATCTCATCTCGATAGGCCTTGGGGTGCCTATAGGGGGTGGTGATCACTTCCTGGATGCCCTGCTCAAGCTCGATAGTGTGCTCAAACCCCCGATCTGGTGGCTTTCTTGGAAAAATCTCCCCAAACAATCCCCAAACAATATGGCATACCGGTCAAGAACGAACTGTATCTCCGGATGTACCATCCACCCTGTAGTCCCTACCACTAATGCACGCAGCTCTACTACACACTCTATGTCTCCCTTTTGGAAGACTGCCTCCATCCGATGAGCCAAAACAGTCTGAGGTGGATATGTGTGTTGTCCTCGTATCTTCTCATGCCTCCCTGTCTTCTCATCATCCCACTCCATCTCCAAGGTCTTCCAATCTGTCGTGACCTTCCCTGGAGTGATAAGCCACTGAAAACCCAATATCATGTTGGTGTCTGGAATATCGACCACGAAAAAGTGGTCAGTCAATGTGTAGGTGCCCATTGTCACTTATAGCTCTGGAACATAATGAGCACACATCATAGTTTGATATCCTGGGACCAAAACTGAAAACTAATCGAAGCTCTTTGTCTGTATACCTCTCCACTCAACCATCTGTGCACGATGAAGTTGTGGGTGGCTGCACTGTCAACCAAAACTGATACTCTCTGGACACATACTGTCCCTTGTACGTGTAGAGTCAGATACTTGGGAACTCCTTGCAATGTTGCAAGGGCCCCTCCAGTGGGTACAAAATATGCACCACCTGCTGCTGGCGGTGGTGGTGGAAAAGGACCTTGTACGACATGGCAGCACATCCTCCTCTCCACTTCTCTCGGAGAAGACCTCAGTAAAATGTGCTTTACCAACAGCACATCTATGTCCTGGTGCCCATGGCTCCTGACAAGTGAAGCACAACCACTTCTTCTTCAGCTCCCTCCTGGCATCATCGTCAAGCTGTACTCCTCCTAGATTCTCCTTTAGAGGTGGAATCCTCACATCCTTCCCCTTAGACTGGAAACTTTGTCTCTGGGGGTAAGGTGTCTGGGTCCTGGGTAAGACATCCTATAAGTCTCGGGTCCTACTGATAGCGTCTTGGAGTGTGGCTGGTCTAGTGGATCAGACTAAACCCCAAAGTGGCTCTGCTAACCCCTCAACATACATATAAACCCTCCATGCCATGGATAGGTCTGACACCATCACAGAGACCCTTAAGAAATCTGTAATGTAGGTCTCTAGGCCCCCTGTCTATTTGAGCCTTGTCAGCTCAACAAAATGCTACTCTGGATCCCTTCGATCAAATCGCTCCATCAGTCTCCTGGTAAACTCGGCATATGTCATCACTGTGGAGTGCCCTAGTGTAACCATCCCATGAAACCACCAATCCTGTGCCTCACCATCCAAATTTTCCACCTTGACGGCCTCTGTCTTTGACATCTGGTTAATCTGGAAATAAATTTCCAGCTTCTCCACCCAAGCCTTTGCCAAACTGCTTGATGAACCATCAAATGTAGGCAAGTGGAATCTACTCGTTGCACGGTGGGTGTCACCATCATGGTAATGTCAGTACCCTCTGTGATGGTCGCAGGGTCTACTATCCTGCTGGAGCTGAACAAAATCTCTGACTGAGAGGGCTTCCCTGAACTCCTGCCCATAGGCCTAGTACTCTACAAAATAATCGCCCATGTGTCTGGGCTCTGCCTCCTGTTGGGCTATGGCCCCCGTGTCGGCTCCTAAGAAAGTGGGCATGGTAGAGCGTGTAGGGGCATGTGAGGCCACCTGCTGCGCAGTATCACGTTGCTCTGGCAAATGGTGGGATGCGCCCAATCACTCACCAACCTGGAAAAACCCGTGGGCTCTCACGTTGTCTGGCCTCTACTACCGTGAATCTCTACCCCATCACCTCAATTTGCCTCAACAGATCCTGCACAGATTTGAGGAGCATATTTGCAAATCTCTTCCCATCATCATCTGCCATCGGATCCTCCTTCTCCGCGTCCACCACAGGCTCCTCCTGTTCTCCATCCACCACCGGAACACAGTCTCCCTCTCCGTAAGTGTTCTCCAACCTATGCCTAGTGTCTTTGTATCTCTTACCTCTGTATCAGATATAGGGTTTTTCCCCCGGTGTCATAGATTGCTAGCTCCACAGGTTGAGCCTATGCTCTGACACCACTGTAATATCCCTAACCCGGAATATTCCTCAAACCCTAGCAAAATCTCCAACCCAATATGTGCAAATGATATAATAACCCAGAAGTGATAAAATAAAAGTGGAACAACATATAATAATGTAAACCAGAAATATAAACACATACACAAGAAATGCAACGAGAAATGTTAAGCCATTTTATTATACTGAGCAATAAATGAGTATAAGAGGTGATTAGACAAATGGCACCTCGACTTGCATAAGGCAAGTGAAGAAATACTCTCAGAATGACAAGAATGGCCTCTCTGTGTGGATGTTGCTACTATGTCGCTGCTACTGCTAAAAAACAAATGATGATTTGGGGCTGCTCCCCTCCTTGGAAAAAGTTGAATCTTTGGATTCGGGCTCTACTCAAAAAACCCAGAAAGCTTTCCTGGAATGGCCTCACACTAATCTACATCCTAGCTGCTAGAAAATTGTCATGCTCCTATTGCTACTAGAAATCGAATGAGGATTTGAGGCTACTCCCCTCCTCAGAAAAGGCTGATACTCTAGAATCAGACTCTACTCAACAAACCCAAAAAAACCCATAAAGCTTTTCTGAAATGGTCAATCCCCGAAAATCACCCCCTTGGGGTTTTGCGCAGTTCCTCAAAGATGCTGAAGAAACTACTACTGAAATGCTGATGAAACTGTTGCTGAAATGCTAATGAAACCACTGCTAGAATATCAATGGAAATACCTTGCCCGAGCAAGCACTTGAAGTCCCTCGGGGCTAAGGGTGAGATCTCCGAACGGAGACACTCAATGCACTAAACAGTGATGTAGACTAGCTAAACTGCCAACGTGCTCTAAGTCAAAATGACTATCACAAATGCTCGTAACCAGAATGATCAAAATGAGGGGGCTCCTTTCTATTTTATAGCCTTTTCCTCTCTTAGTCCTAAGGCTCACATCCTCGTGTGTGATTCCCCTCTCGCCACATGTTCCTTTCCTCCTACGTAGTTCCTCCATGTGTCTATGTGGGCTCCATTTCTGCGTCCCCTTTTGGCCCCCTTGGCTCCCCTTTAAGTCACAACATTATGCTATTAGGAAGTGAATTTTTATTCTAAAAGTGAGTTATGTCCCCCTTCCTCACTTTTTATTTACAAATAACTATAGAAGGCAAAAATTGAACAAAATCGAATATTCCAATTAGCCATGACTAATTAGGAATATTACATCTCTAAGGCCGGAAAACTGAGACATAACTCAAGATAAACTTTAAAATGAACTCAATTAACCTAAGGTGCATTTGAAATCTAATGATCATATCTAGAAGGTCTAGGCTAGAGACGTGTTAGGACATCTTTAAACCTAGCATCTATCGTTAACTTCGGCATTAGATAGCACTAGTATGGATTTGACCCCTCTATGATGCAATCCATTATCCATAGGGAGCCCAGTCGGCTGCCTTGCAAACTTGATACATTGAACACAGTATTAAAGGAGATTGCCTACTCGTACCTCTCGGTTCATCGGGAGGTATTCTACAGTTCACGGTTGCTTGGTAATCCTTTTTACCTAGATCATCCAGAGGATTCATTTGATCTTTTTGACTCATTAAACTTAAAATATCATTCGATCACTTGTCCTTTCGAGCTCGTTTTCAATTGAAAGCGATAGAGTCATCTTTGTTTCTTTCTCAACTCTTAAAAAATGAAATAACACCAGTATATTTATGTGTCTTAATAAATTCATTGCCCACGATCTAATAACATTCTATTAGTCTTTTCTAGACCAAATCATGAGTTTCCCTTAAAGAAACTTTTAAAGCCTTTAATTTTATATCTCCCTTTTCCTGTTAACTAAGATAAGGTCATCGTGGCTAAGCCATCTGGTTCACCTAGTTCCTCTTCCTCTCCTTCATTTGAAAGATTGCCTGAGGAGTCATTTCCTAAATTACCAGAGTCACTTGAGGACCAACGTGTTGAACTCGTAATTTTTCTGAGCATTCAACCTTTGTCATCTCGTATACATATCAGCAGGGTCAACCCTTATTCCCAAAATCCTAATGTCCTAGGTCAACAGTTCCAGAATCCTTTTGGCCAAGGGCAGCAAGTACAAAACCCTAATGTCCTAGGTCAACAGGTACAAAATCCTTTTTGTCAAGGGAAGCAAGTATAGAATCCCTATGTCCAAGGGAAACAAGTGTATAACCCTTATTCCCAAGGGCACCAGGTCCAAAATCCTCTTATTCAGAGGCAACAGGTTCACCACTCATATGTTCAAGGACAACATATATAATACCCATATGTCCAAGGTCAATAGGCTCAACAGCCTCTTAAACTATACGTTTCTTATCAGCAACCTATGACTGGATAGTACCAAGGTATTCAATGTCAAAATCTTCCCTATAGCCAAGGTAACCCACAATGGGGATAGCATCAAATGCCATATGGTCAAAATCCCCCACTGTGGGGCCAAATTTCTTACCAGCAGGGATGGGCTCCTCTGCTTGGACCCGCTTACCGACCTCTAATGCCTTCTGATACTCAATTTCCATTCTTGGCCACACTAGATTTGCTAGATGTGTCTCACTTTACGAATGATCCAATTCTTAATTCGCCATACTAGCCTCCAGTTTCATCCAAGATACCGAGTCATTGTCTAAAATTCAATGGGAAATAAAAAGAAGATCCTCAAGCCCACATGATGACATATCACCTCTGGTTCTCTTAGAATTCTTATGTTGATGATTCCATTCATCTCTGTCTTTTCCAACGAACCCTCATAGGTGCTACAGCCAAGCAGTACATCGAGCTTCCTCGAAGTAATTACCATGACTTTCACTCTTTAGCCATGGCTTGTTACACAGTAATTTGTCACCGTCCCTATTACCCCTTCTCCCGCACCTTGGAGGACTCATTCCGGGACCTGTGGGAAGTGACATGACCTAGAAACACTTGCATTGTATACCCTTAGACATGAACTTCATATGCCCTGAAGACACCTTCTGCAAAATACCCATAAAAATAGCCCTTTTTCCTTTGGCGCGGTTTCAGTGTGTATCACTCGTGCCAATGGGGGAAATACTACAAAGAGGGCTCGCCAGTTGGCACTCTATCTCAGAGTCGCACTCGCGCCAGCCCAGTTGGGTAAAGTTTTTAACAAACAAACTTACGAAGGTTTTTCCTAACCCACTCATGCACTGAATCTATCTTGAGTTGGTTTAGTTTGGCTTCGAATCTCCATAGGAGGGAAGTAGTTCTCCACCTCTCATGGAAGCTTCTTAGTGATAAAGCCAATCCCATGAATATTGTATATGATCCTAACTTCTTCTCCTCTATCTATAAAAACTTGTCCTTTTGCCTTTGACAAGCTAGTTCTAGTTCTAGTTTTGAAGTCCCAAAGTCTGAGAATTGCTAAGTTCATGCTGCAAGAAGCCTTCTTCATTCCCATAAGGCTAAATCTAAAGTGAGGAGATTCTTGTCCAAGTAACCAAGGAGAGAGAGGCTTGTTCCCAATTCCCAACAAGCTTTGCAAGGTATATGCTGCTGATCACCCAGCCAAAGGAGGATTTAACGTCAGAACTATGGTTGTATTCTTCTTTGTTTATCAATAATAGACGACTATCATTATGATTCCACTCTTATTGTTTTTGTAATGATGATTGAGTTATATCCTTTCTGACTGATATATAGTTGCATCTATTGGATTTTATGCTTGAGTTTGTGTCGTTCTTTGCGTGTACAGGTGTCCATTCACGAGGATCGTGGGGATCGTGACCAGCCGGAGCAAAGGAACGGGAGTGATGACTCTTCCACAAGTACTAGCATTGGAATCCAGGTAGGCCTTCATCATCAGTATTTAATTTGCAATTAGGAACCTACGTGTTAGTGTTGTTTGATTGTTGCTAGACCCCATTTGGGCTAGTAGGGATCGCCTCTATCCGCAGAGGGGATTTACCTCCACAACAATTTGGCGACTCCGCTGGGGGTTGGATTTTTGTCTTGTTGTTTGTTTTGTCTTGTTGTTTGATTTGTAAACTTTAGATGGAGCCTGAAGTATGGCCAAATAGCCTTCGAAACGTTATTTCTCCGCATTAGAAAAGTACATCAACGCTACTTCAATCCATCTCCGGTTTGGTTTACGAACTGAACGGCTTGGAAATTGCCTTGTTTCTTGGTTGTTTCTTGGTTTCTCCTGCTTGGTTAGCCTTCTAGGTTGAGTCCTTGTGTTTCTTCTTGCCCCTTGGTGTACCTGGGTACTGTTGACTTAGCTTTGGCTCATTTGTTTTTTATTTTTCCATAGCAAACTCGGCTGGCACTCTTTTATAGTCGCGCCAGGCCTGGGAACTTTTGAAGTTTGCTTGGTTGTGAGCCCTCTGAGCTTGGTTTTGGTTCTGGGTACCTTTTTTAGACTACTTGAGTGTGTTGGAGTGTGATTTGACTGTCTTTGATCGTTACCCTTTGGGTGTTTGCTTTTTTTCATCGATTTCACATTTCTAGCCCTAGGGCATCTAGTGGCTTTGTGTGTCGAGCCTTGATCAGGTGTTTTGATCCTCTAGTGGTCCAGTCGACTCTTTGATTACTCCCTTGCACTTTTTTGGTGGTTGTAAATCGTTTCATTGCGTTATTTGGGTGACTTGCTTCGTTTTCACTTAAATTCTATTTTGTTTCGCTTTGAGCCTAGATTACACGGTTCATTGGTGTCTTTGGGAATTTTTCTCGTTCTTTGGAGGTTTGGTTTGTGATTTAGGGAACTGAATGTGCTTGTATTGAATAGAACTTGTTTGTTATCATTTCTCAAAGTTTGTTTAATGCACTTCGCCATCGACATAAAAGAAAAAATCTCTTTTGCTTTGTATTAGTTAATGAGAATTAGAGCTTTTCATTTTGATTAGTGATTAGTGATCTTAAAGAAAAGTTTTTTAATTTCCATTAGCTGCATAGGGAATTTCTTTGTTGTTTTGTGATCATTTCGTTTGAGTGGAAGCTCTCAAACCCTCTCTTAACTAGCATTCATCGAATGAAATGACATATTTTGGCATATAGTTTGCATTTAGGAAATTTTGAGACATTACATATGGTAAGGCCTAAAAACTGAAACATAATCCAAGATCAACTTTAAAACGAACTGAATGAATCTAACAACGCATTGGAACACAATGCACACTTTTTAGAGGTCTAGGCTAGAGATGTGCTCCGGCGTCGTTAAACCTAGTCACTTTTGTTTCCACTCAAGGTTGGTTGATTCCTCCTTTTGTGACTCAATTGTGGTCTAATAGGGACTTGTGCTCCCACGTACCATCGAGTATATGGGGAGACCCCACTAGGTTATCATCCTTTATTCACATGAAGCTGTGTCTGCTGCCTTACGACCCGTAACGCACCGAACATAGCATTCGGGAAGATTGATTGTCGTACAGAAAGTCCTTGGTTTTCATACGATTGCCAAGGTGTATATGCAATTTTACACATTGTCTGGTAAACCTTTTGCCTAGTTCTCCAGAGTAGTCACTTTTGATCCTTTTTGGACTCCCTAAAAGAAAAGGCTCATCTGAGCACTTTGTCACTTCAGGCTCATTAAACATTCGAAGGTGACTAGAGTCATCTTTTTGTCCTTTTCTCGACTCTTTAAAGATGAAAAGGTCAAGTTATGTCCTTATGTCTTAAAATTCATTCACCCGCGATCACATGCCTTGTTAGATTCTACTTGTTGGCCATTTGATTGTGTGTCTTGACTCTTTTTCAGCCCTGTGTGTGATTTTCAGTTTTTGATGGCAACTTTTCCGGAGTTCACCAACCCAGGAATCCCCTCTGACAGGAATCCTGGTCATTTTCCTCCTTTTGGGAATGTTGGTGCTCCTTACATGGCAACGTTGTCCCTTCCTGGGTTCACTGTTGGGTTGCCTGTTTGGCTTTTCTCGACCTCTGTGGTCCCTAATGTCTCAACTGCTGGTCAATCAGTTCCTCCACCCGAACAACATCATGTTGATTCCAAGGTGGACCTCTCCCCTTCTTCGCCTGTTTCTACATCCTCATCTTCTACTTCGCTTGGTGAAAGTCTAGGTTCAAGTAACCAGGTGGCTAAGAAGAAGAAGAAGAAGATGAAGAAGAAGAAGTCTCATAATAGAGAGGCTAGAAGTGCAGCTACTGCCCCAAGTACAGCTCAGGTCGGAACTCCTTCTGCTCCTCCGTGGAAGGTTAAGTTTCCTTGTAAATTGTGCAAGGGTGACCATCTTCTTCGTGATTGTCCTAGAATTCCTAGGATCTTAGAAGTATGGTCTCATGATCCGGCCTACCCCTCATCGTCCTCTGAAGCTCATGGCGATGCTACCCTATCAATTGGAAATGGTAAGAAGAAATGGAAGATTCGATTCCCCTGTAGGCTATGTGAAGGCAACCATCTCCTTCACCTTTGTCCGCTCATGGATAAAGCTTCCATTTTTTTGGAAAGTCTTACAGCTTCTTCACCCCAACTTCCTGTTGGTTATCAGAGGCTCTCTTTAGATCCTCTCCCTGTCGACAAAGAGATTGATTCAGATCCTTCTCTTGTTCATCCTCCCCTTTCCGAACCTGGCTGTGCTAAGACTGTTCCAGACCAACTATTGGTCGGGAAGAGTGTCAACTTGGGTTCACCGCCTGTTGATCACTCTGTTTTGGAAGAGAATCATGCTCATGTTCTTCTCATCTCGTCAGATTCTCCTGAGTCCAAAAACGATTCTCCTATCCCAGCTGATCCTGAGAGTCCTTCTTCGGAGTAGGGGGGCAATCATACAATTCCCCCACCAAGTAGTTCAGTCGTTTTCTTCAACTGGAGTCACCTGACTTCTTTTCGCCTTCCATCCCATGTGCCTTTCCAGATTACAGTACATGCTTATGATAAGGTTGTACCTAGCACTGTCATGGATGAGGGTGCATCTGTCAGTCTTATGCCTTCCACTACTTGGCAAGCTTTGGGCTCCCCACAGCTTGTGTCGGTCACACAGAATCTGATGGCATTTGACGGAGGAACCATTCAACCATTAGGGATCCTTCCAAAGTTCCCTATTACTTTGGAAGGAAAAACCGTCTGTATCGACATATTGGTTACCCAAGGTGCTTAGATTTCAGTCTTCTCCTTGGTCGTGACTATGTTTATGCCATGGGGGGCCTTGTCTCTTCACTTTTCCGTGTGGTTTGCTTTCCACTCTTAACTGTGGTTCCTCAGGAAAGGAAAACAAGCAAGTGAAATCATATGATCGGCCAAAGAGATGGTGGCGATGGGATGAAAAAAACCAAGGCTCATATAACATAATTTAGCGGATAAAGATAGCAATCATGAGATGTACATCGGGTATGGGTTCATTTTTACACAAGCTTGAACCATGGAGAACTCTGCTTGGATTCGATTTCATGTTTACACAAGCTTGAAACGAAAACTATGCTTGTTATAAGTTCGCATGCCCGCAGCATAATGATGCAAAATGACTATGTTTATGCCATGGGGACCCTTGTCTCTTCAATTTTCCGTGTGGTTTGCTTTCCACTCTTAACTATGGTTCCTCAGGAAAGGAAAACAAGCAAGTGAAAGCATATGATCGGCCAAAGAGATGGTGACGATGGATGAAAACAACCAAGGCTCATCTAACAGAATTTAGCGGATAAAGACAGCAATCACGAGATGTACATCGGGTATGGGTTCATTTTTACACAAGCTTGAACCATGGAGAACTCTTCTTGGATTCGGTTTCATGTTTACACAAGCTTGAAACGAAAAACTATGCTTGTTATAAGTTCGCATGCCACCAGCATAATGACACAAAATGACTATGTTTATGCCATGGGGGCCCTTGTCTCTTCACTTTTCTGTGTGGTTTTCTTTCCACTCTTAACTGCGGTTCCTCAAGAAAGGAAAACAAGAAAGTGAAAGCATATGATCGGCCAAAGAGATGGTGGCAATGGGATGAAAACAACCAAGGCTCATATAACAAAATTTAGCGGATAAAGACAGCAACCACGAGATGTACCTCGTGTACGGGTTCATTTTTACACAAGCTTGAACCATTAAGAACTCTGCTTGGATTCGATTTCATGTTTACACAAGCTTGAAACGAAAAACTATGCTTGTTACACAGTAATTTGTCACTGTCCCTGTTACCCCTTCTCCCGCACCTTGGAGGACTCATTCTAGGACCTGTGGGAAGTGACATGACCTAGAAACACTTGCTTTGTATTCCCCTATACATGAACTTCATACGCCCTGAAGACACCTTCTGCAAAATACCCATAAAAATAGCACTTTTTCCATTAGCGCGGTTTCACTCTGTATCACTCGCGCCAATGGGGGAAATCCTACAAAGAGGGCGCACCAGCTGGCGCTCTGTCTAAGAGTCGCACTCGCACCAGTCAAGTTGGGTGATGTTTTTAACAAACAAACATCTGAAGGTTCTTCCTAACCCACTCATGAACTGAATCTATCTTGAGTTGGTTTAGTTTGGCTTCGAATCTCCATAGGAGGGAAGTAGTTCTCCACCTCTCATGGAAGCTTCTTAGTGACAAATCCAATCCCATGAATATTGTAGATGATCCTAACTTCTTCTCCTCTATCTATAAAAGCTTGTCCTTTTGCCTTTGACAAGCTACTTCTAGTTCTAGTTTTGAAGTCCCAAAGTCTGAGAATTGCTAAGTTCATGTTGCAGGAAGCCTTCTTCATTCCCATAAGGCTAAATCTAAAGTGAGGAGATTCTTGTCCAAGTAACCAAGGAGAGAGAAGCTTGTTCCCCATTCCCAACAAGCTTTGCAAGGCATGTGCTGCTGGATCCACCCAGCCAAGGAGGGATTTGATGTCAGAACTATGGTTTGTATTCTTCTTTGTTTATCAATAATAGACGACTATCATTATGGTTCCACTCTTATTGTCTTTGTAATGATGATTGAGTTATATCCTTTCTGACTGATATATAGTTGCATCTATTGGATTTTATGCTTGTGTTTGTGTCATTCTTTGCATGTACAGGTGTCCATTCACGAGGATCATGGGGATCGTGACCAGTCGGAGCAAAGGAAAGGGAGCGACGACTCTTCCACAATTACTAGTGTTGGAATCCAGGTAGGCCTTCATCATCAATCTTTAATTTGAAATTAGGAACCTGCGTGTTAGCATTGTTTGATTGTTGCTAGACCCCATTTGGGCTAGTAGGGATCACCTCTGTCCGGAGAGGGGATTTACCTCCACAACAATTTGGCGACTCCGCTGGGGAGTTGGATTTTTGTCTTATTGTTTGTTTTGTCTTGTTGTTTGATTTGTAAACTTTAGACAAAGCCTAAAGTACGGCCAGATAGCCTTCGAAACGCTATTTCTCTGCATTAGCAAAGTAGATCAACACCAGTTCAGTCCATCTCCGGTTTGGTTTACGAACTGAACAACTTGGAACTTGCCTTGTTTCTTGGTTGTTTCTTGGTTTCTCCTGCTTGGTTAGCCTTCTGAGTTGAGTCCTTGTGTTGTTTCTTGCCCCTTGGTGTACCTGGGTACTGTTGACTTAGCTTTGGCTCATTTCTTTTTTATTTTTCCATAGCAAACTCGGCTGGCACTCTTTTATAGCATTACAGTCATGCCAGTTGGTGCTAGTTGCTCATTGACAACCCGCGCCAATCCCTGAAAGGTGCTAGTTGCAGCCTAACAGTCGCGCCAGGCCTGGGAACTTTTGAAGTTTGCTTGGCTGTGAGCCCTCTGAGCTTGGTTTTGGTTCTGGGTACCTTTTTTAGACTACTTGAGTGTGTTGGAGTGTGATTTGACTGGCTTTGATCGTTACCCTTTGGGTGTTTTCCTTTTTCCATCAATTTCACATTTCTAGCCCTAGGGCATCTAGTGGCTTTGTGTGTCGAGCCTTCCTCAGGTGTTTTGATCTTCTAGTGGTCCAATCGACTCTCTGATTACTCCCTTGCACTTGTTTGGTGGTTGTAAATCGTTTTATTGCGTTATTTGGGTGACTTGCTTCGTTTTCACTTAAATTCCGCTTTGTCTCGCTTTGAGCCTAAATTACACGTCTCATTGGTGTCTTTAGGACTTTTTCTCGTTCTTTGGAGGTTTGCTTTGTGATTTAGGGAACTGAATGTGCTTGTATTGAATAGAAATTGTTTGTTATCATTTCTCAAAGTTTGTTTAATGCACTTTGCCATCGACATAAAAGAAAAAATCTCTTTTGCTTTGTATTAGTTAATGAGAATTAGAGATTTTCATTTTGATTAGTGATTAGTGATCTTAAATAAAAGTTTGTTAATTTCCATTAGCTACATTAGGGAAGTTCTTTGTTGTTTTGTGATCATTTCGTTTGCGTGGAAGCTCTCAAACCCTCTCGTAACTACCATTCTTCGAATGAAATG
Source organism: Pinus taeda (assembly GCA_000404065.3). Classification (NCBI taxonomy): domain Eukaryota; kingdom Viridiplantae; phylum Streptophyta; class Pinopsida; order Pinales; family Pinaceae; genus Pinus; species Pinus taeda. The sequence continues at coordinate 47,912 of APFE030764450.1, forward strand.
ACATATTTTGGCATATAGTTTGCATTTAGGAAATTTTGAGACATTACATACGATAAGGCCTGAAAACTGAAACATAATCCAAGATCAACTTTAAAATGAACTGAATGAATCTAAAAATGCATTGGAACATAACGCACACTTTTTAGAGGTCTAGGCTAGAGACGTGCTCCGGCGTCATTAAACCAAGTCACTTTTGTTTCCACTCAAGGATGGGTGATTCCTCCTTTTGTGACTCAATTGTGGTCTAGTACGGACGTGTGCTCCCTCATACTATCAAGTATATGGGGAGACCCCACTAGGTTATCATCCTTTATCCACAGGAAGCCGTGTATGCTGCCTTACGACCCGTAACGCACCGAACATAGCATTCGGGAAGATTGACTACCATACGGAAAGTCCTTGGTTTTCATACGATTGCCAAGGTGTATATGCAATTTTACACATTGTCTGGTAAACCTTTTGCCTAGTTCTCCAGAGTAGTCACTTTTGATCCTTTTCAGACTCCCTAAAAGAAAAGGCTCATCTGAGCACTTGTCACTTCAGCCTCATTAAACATTTGAAGGCGACTAAAGTCATCTTTTTGTCCTTTTCTCGACTCTTTAAAGATGAAAAGGTCAAGTTATGTCCTTGTGTCTTAAAATTTATTCACCCGCGATCACACACCCTATTAGATTCCACTTGTTGGCCATTTGATTGTGTGTCTTGACTCTTTTTCAACCCCATGTGTGATTTTCAGTTTTTGATGGCAACTTTTCCGGAGTTCACCAACCCAGGAATCCCCTCTGACAGGAATCCTGGTCATTTTCCTCCTTTTGGGAATGTTGGTGCTCCTTACATGGCAACATTGTCCCTTCCTGGGTTCGTTGTTGGGTTGCCTGTTTGATTGTTCTCAACCTCTGTGGTCGCTAATGTCTCAACTATTGGTCAATCAGTTCCTCCACCCGAACAACATCATGTTGATTCCAAGGTGGACCCCTCCCCTTCTTCGCCAAATTCTACATCCTCATCTTCTACTTCGCCTGGTGAAAGTCTAGGTTCAAGTAACCAGGTGGCTAAGAAGAAGAAGAAGAAGACAAAGAAGAATAAGTCTCATAAGCGAGAGGCTAAAAGTGCAGTTACTGCCCCAAGTACAGCTTAGGTCAGAACTCCTTTTGCTCCTCCACGGAAGGTTAAGTTTCCTTGTAAATTGTGCAAGGGTGACCATCTTCTTCGTGATTTTCCTGGCATTCCTAGGATCTTAGAAGTGTGGTCTCACGATCCAGCCTGCCCCTCATCATCCTCTAAAGCTCATGGTGATGCTACCCTATCAACTGGAAATGGTAAGAAGAAAGGGAAGATTTGATTCCCCTGTAGGCTATGTGAAGGCAACCATCTCCTTCACCTTTGTCCGCTCATGGATAAAGCTTCCGCTGTTTTGTAAAGTCTTATATCTTCTTCACCCCAACTTCCTGTTGGTTATCAGAGGCTCTCTTTAGATCCTCTCCCTGTCAACAAAGAGATTGATTCAGATCCTTCTCTTGTCCATCCTCCCCTTTCTGAACCTGGTTGTGCTAAGCCTGTTCCAGACCAACTATTGGTCGGGAAGAGTGTCAACTTGGTTTCACCGCCTGTTGATCACTCTGTTTCGAAAGAGCATCATGCTCATGTTCTTCTTGTCTCGTCAGATCCTCTTGATTCCGAAAATGACTCTCCTATCCCAGCTTATCCCAAGAGTCCTTCTTCGGAGCAGGGGGCAATCATACAATTCCCCCACCAAGTAGTTCAGTCGTTTCCTTTGACCGGAGTCACCTGACTGCATTTCACCTTCCATCCCATGTGCCTTTCTAGATTACAATACATGCTTACGATAAGGCCGTACCTAGCACTGTCTTGGATGAGGGTGCATCTGTCAATGTTATGCCTTCCACTGCTTGGCAAGCTTTGGGCTCCGCACAGCTTGTGCCAGTCACAAAGAATCTGATGGCATTTGACGGAGGAACCAGTCAACCATTAGGGATCCTTCCAAAGTTCCCTATTACTTTGGAAGGCAAAATCATCTGTATCGACGTACTGGTTACCCAAGGTGCTTTAGGTTTCAGTCTTCTCCTTGTTCGTGACTATGTTTATGCCATGGGGGCCCTTGTCTCTTCACTTTTCCGTGTTGTTTGCTTTCCACACGACAAAAGGATCGTGACTATAGATCAATTATCATTCTTTAGTCCCCCGATGCCTCCTGCGCAGTTGTCATCCCCTTCTGGTTTTTATCCACCAGTTGTATCTACCCCACCACTAGTCAACTACGTGGCTACTTATCCCGTGCCTGTATCCAGTGACGATGCCATCGTGCATAGTGTCCTAGGGGCATTGGGTCCTGACTTCCAAGATGTGATCCTTCCATCAGGAGTGGCACTCTTGGAAGCTACGACTTCCTGTTCATCATGATGAAGTCCGTTCGAAGCATAGTTCGTTTTCCAATGTCAAGCTCCTTAAAAAATGAAACTAGGTATGGTCAGATCACGATTCATTTTCCTATGTCAAGCTCCTTAAAAAATGAAACTAGGTCTGTTCAGAGCATAGTTTGCTTTCCTATGTCAAGCTCCTTAAAAAATGAAACTGGGTCTGGTTGAGCATAGTTCCTGATCTTGTGTCAAGCTCGTTAAAAAATGAAACAAGGGTTATGAGGATAGTTATTTTCCTGTGTCAACCTCATTCAAAAATGAAACAACTCTCTTTCCAAATCGAGTCTTTTGATTAAGATCTCGTAAAATACCAGTCGAGTCTTTCCAAGATCTCGTAAGTGAACCTTCATTCCATCCACTTTGTTGAATGCAATGAAGCTTAGGGGGCATGTACCTCATTTTGCGTCATTCTGCCGAGGGCATGCGAACTTATAACAAGCATAGTTTTTCGTTTCAAGCTTGTGTAAACATGAAACCGAATCCAAGCAGAGTTCTCCATGGTTCAAGCTTGTGTAAAAATGAACCCATACCCGATGTACATCTCGTGATTTTTGTCTTTATCCGCTAAATTCTGTTAGATGAGCCTTGGTTGTTTTCATCCCATCGCCACCATCTCTTTGGCCGATCATATGCTTTCACTTGCTTGTTTTCCTTTCCTAAGGAACCGTAGTTAAGAGTGGTTTTGTTAGCCAGCCTCTTGACCATTACATGTTTTGAGCAGTTCCACCATTGCTGGAACCATTTGCTACCCTTTATACCACTCATTCCTCTAGGACGAGTCACCTTTAAGCTCTTTTCTAACTCGTAAAATATGAAAATATTGCCGAGTATTTTTTCCCTTTTTGACTCGTTAA
>APFE030764451.1:2011-22249 GCA_000404065.3 Pinus taeda
ATCATGTCCAGTAATAGCCTGCCCACCTCACTGAATTGATCATAGTGATAAGGAGGGGGTTCTGAGGTCTGACTTTCGGGCCTCATGAAGTCTTTGCTGATTCTCTGTAGTTCTTCATTGGTCAGGTTGTTACCAGCGTCCATCAACTGGTCCATGGAGAATGGGATCAGCAATTCTGTTTGATCAAAGTGTAGCATTTTGTTGATGGTCTCAGCGTTGATATGAAAAAGGATCCTTCCTGATGAAGTGCTGATGGCTCTGTGCTCTGCATCATAATGATTAGCACAGAGGTGAATGATTTCTGGGAAAACATTCACAGCTGGGAGACAGTAGTAGGGCAGGTTTGACTCCCAGACTCCATGTGTGCTATGTCCGTCCCTGTGGTCTTCCCTTAACCTACTGAAAGTTTGCAAAAAATCCCTGCTCCCTTCAAAGTCTCCAATGAGACTGTCTTTATCAACTAGTGTTTGGGCTTCCAGCTGTTTGCTTGTCTGACTTTGTGAGGCCACACTGATGGATGAAGTTGCAGGAGACGCCATGGTAGGGGCTGGTTTGTGGAAGAATAGGTCAATTATGCAATCAAGTGTTTCTGGCCTTAACTCAACTGTTAATACAGTGAGTTCTTCCTTTGCAGAGGGAATTAGCAAGTTGGATTATATGTTCTTTTGTGAAATTCACAGGATGTGAATGGTCAATGAGGATTTCTACAGGGTTTACTCAGGTTTGCCTGTTTGTAGCATCAATTGGACTGTACGCAGCAAAAGGGAACAATGTCGTGCACCTCGGGAAGGTTTTTTGGGGTTTCAGCCCGCGAAACGAGCACTGTCTCGCTGAGCTGTGGTTTCAAGGTACTGTGGGTTGCTTGACAGGCTTAGTGTGATAGGGAACAGCAGAATTTGAGGGTCTTAATGGTGTTCATAGGTAGATTTACAGAGAATTGAGAAAATAATGGCGAAATGGGGAAACTGGCTAAATACCTGGATAAACCGGCTTGGGCTCTTGCCAGCTGAGCTGTGGACGCTTGGCACCGTGTTTCTGAACTTTTGAACGGTTGGATTCTTCAAATTGGTTGCCGGGGTCAAATTTCCCACCAGCTGGTCGTTTAACGGCTCTCTTTCTTAATCAAATGAAAATGACACAAAACAGCTTATTCGGCCGGTTATAACGTTAATTTTTGTAAAATAACGCGATTGGCGCTTTTCCGCTGGTGACGTCAGCATGACGTCATGGTGGGCCCGTCGTACAGTGATGACGTGGTGCTGACGTGTTGGCCAGGGTGGCGGGACACAGTGGCAGGACGATGCAGTGGTAATACAGCGTGGAGGTTGACGGGGCGCGGGAGTCGGGCGGATGTGAGGTGACGTCAGGGTGACGTGGTGGTGGCAGGCGGTAAGTGGAAAGGTGGTAAGCGGGTTCCCCGCACCGCTTTTGGAGCCAAGGTGGTATCGGGGAAGGGGCTCCGAACATCCTCCGCGCCCGCCACGCGTCCCTGTACGGGCCAAAAACCACTCTCCCCGGACGTTATCGGGTCATGAAAATGACCGCCCACCCTTGGATCTCGACCGGCGGAGATCGGACGGCTGGCGGGTCCTCCGACTGGTCGTGCAAGTTTGGGAGGGGCCCGCCCGGCGATTAAAATATTCAGTTTAATAATGCGCCGGGAACTTTAGGTTTAATGGTTTATTGCGGGTTTTTATGTTTTGGGCGAAAATCACTTATAAAGCACAAACTATATAAAGAGGGGCAAAATGGATTTTATAAAATATAAAGGGCAACTGACCCCCGACCTTAGGATAAAGCGCGGGGAGGGTAATTTTTCACTGTTTTCCGCCCTTTGGTGATTTTTTTGGGTTTTTCAAAGGTTTATCAAGGTTTTTGAGGGTTTTTTGAGGGTTTTTTAAGGAAAAATGGCATTTTGGAGTTTGAGGTGGAGCAAAAGGTGAGTCATGGGTTCTTGACCTTGACTAGGTGTCAAATCAAGTCCCAGGGAGAGAATATTATGGCTATAGTGCCAAGGAGGGGATATTTATGCATTGTGGGGTTTATACACCATGGTGTTTATAATAATAGGATAGTGGGGTATAGGGAGCTAGAATAGTAGAGTTAGCTGTTAGCATGGAGAAACACATGAGTAAGAGCTGGATCAACCAAGTTTTCTTTTGAAAAACAATTTGAAATAAGGGGTGGATCAAAATGAAAAGATTTTTGCACTAGAAATGTGGCTTCTTAAAGCCATAAGAATTCTTCAAACATGTAAATCTCTATGCTTTCTGTATCCTGGGAAAGGGTGTTAGTAATGAGTGAAAAACAGATGAAAACAGGGGAATTAGTCATGCACCAGTATGTTGCCTTTCTTGTAGATGTTTTAGCAAGCTTAATCTTGGGAGAGACAACTTTTCTGCAACCCCAGCTACCTACCCAACTAGATTTCCTAGCATCTTTTGTTCCTTCTTGGAGGGTGCACTTGGACTTGCAGACCCTTTGAATGCCTTTTCTTTTCATTGGCTTTTGCTTGGATCTCCTATCTAACACAACCCTTATTTCTTCCAAGGCCCCAGATTAAACAGTTGGGAACCTTTGTTTCTCTACCTAGCTACTTGATCTGCCAATATTAAACAGTTTGGACAGATATCATTCTCTACACTACAACATGGAAATTGAAAACATGGCATGATCCAGATTAGACTGTTGGACCAGCCACCAAAATTGAGTTCTTACAAAACTGATACAGACATTGCCTTCTCAGGGAAATATGAGATCTTTGCATTTGCCAAAGCAGAGCATATTTGGACCTTTGATATCCAATCATGAAATATGAAACCTATTGGTATAGGTATCCAACAAGTCCACAAGTTTAGGTGAAAAATTAATATAACAACATGCATTCAACAAGGCTCGTACAAATTCAAACAGAATAGTTCTTAAGCATGAGCGTAAATTAAATAACATACATTGAAAATGCGCCAAGAGCCAAGGGGACAAAATGAGTCCTAGAACTGCAAAATGCGTATTTGGTCTAGCTTGTACTATGCACTACGCAATTTCAAAGGCCAATCTCTCAGCTCGAGCCTTAGGATTGCATAGTTCCTAGTTGGGAAAGGAACAATCTGGCCAAGGAAAGTATAGATATTCCCGTTGGAAGTGTGGAAAATGAGTACAACAAAGTGATGATGTGAGCTTGGGTGCAGATCTAAATAAGTATGAATTAATAAATGTAGATCAATTGCAGAAATTGAACAAACAAAAGGAAACTCAAGTATGTGAGGAGAGTTGTCGCAACGATGACCATCAGTGCAAAAACAAGAAAATCGATGCGACACTTGTGGAAGGAAAACAAAAACTTATAACAACACTTCTACAAGACAAAATAAGTTGAAGCGATGAAAAATTTGAAGAGAAATAACTAAAAATTCACTCACACAAGTGAAACGACAAAAACAACAGAAAAAGCGACAAAAGACGGTAAAAGAGAAACTCACCTGGAAAGGCAACGACGACCACATCGAAGGTTCGTTGATCTCCCCGGGAATGCTAGAGGTCCAATATTGAATGTGAAAATCATATATAGAGGTGTCGATTAAATATATTTGAGTGAATTAGGGCTCATGATGTGTATGCCTAAAATCAAGGAAAAAGCGACACTTCGCAGAAATTTCTAAAAATAACGAGTGTGCCTCCTTCGGCATACTAATAATGCATCCATATTTTTTAGGGTTTCTTTTTTATTTTTAGCTTTTTTTCTTTTTCTTCTTTTCCATGGAAACTTTCCATGCACACTACCGGGAAAGATTTCACAATTCTGGGGGACTAGGCAACTTTTTGGCTCAGTGCACAGTGTCATTTCTGAGATGAGTGATGGATTGCGTAGTTTCTAGGCTTATTGTTGGGCTTCCTTCCATGACTATGAATTTTCTCAGCACAAGGTTGACTTTCAACCTGAACTGCACAATTCCAATCATCAAGGTTGCTTTCCCTCAGGGATTTCATAGTTTATGGAGGCAAGCCTAGACTGTTGTAAGACCAAGTCGGGAGATTAGATTTTGACTTAGAAAGATAAATTAGGTGTGGAAACAAGAAAACATAAGGACAAATGAAAAATATAAGTCTTAATCGATGCATGAATACTTGAATCAGTGTAAGATAATCTCCTTTGGATAGGAAGGAAGCCTCCAAAATCAAAACATAGGCAAAATTGTGAAGGGTGGTTGTAGCCACTACAACACTGGCGACACACTAGTAGAACTCCAACTCTTTGTATGAATACTTGAAAAGTAGGTCTAAATATTTTGGAAGTATTTTTCAGTTCATTGATTGTCACAGCTTCTTCACTTAGCCAGAGTTACAGATATAGTCTCTACCATTCTCTTCATCAGTGGCACACATACCAAGCGAAGTCAAACTAATTTGTTTCGATTGGGGATGAAGAGTATATAAATACACAAGTAAAATAAAATGAAAAAGTCTTAGTTTTCATCTATGATGTTGCTCCGCTGCCAGCAGTCCTGGACAATACCTGAGTGGAGTCACTTCAGGGACACAAAAATTGCTCTGTTGCAAGTGAGCCTTGATAGTACCCCGGCGGAGTTTCTTGCTTCCCTCTCTGTGCAGGAATACTTTCTGTTCTTTCACCCTTTATTTCATTTTTATTTGTTCAAAGAACTGTGGATATGAACTTATTTATTTCTTGGGGGCGGAAGAGGGATCCCGACTTATTGAGAGCATAAGAAATTGTCCCTTTAGAGAAGTATATTTATATAGACCACTGAAATACTTGTTAATTTTTTCCTCCCCTCCTTACTCTAATCAACTTAGTTGACAAAGATTAATAAAAAATATAATATTGATTAGAGTAGGCGGTACTAGTTAAAAGTGAAAGCATTGTGATTTCATTTTGGCTTTCTCTGAAAGGAACGTATTTTCTGCTAGAATATCATCGACTAAAAGAATGAAATATTCATGCAAAGAGAGGGAATATGTAGAAAACCAAGCGTTGATAGACGTAAAAATTCCTCTTAGACTTCACCCTGCTTGTTTGATCACTGAAAGAAAAAAAACAAAAGGAAAGAAGCAGAGAGGAAAGAAAATTAAAGCAAATCAATTCAAAGAAAAACTACTCCTACTCCTAACCTAATAAGAGCATAGGCTAGACTCGCGTGAAGTGATACTTCCAATGTAGCCACCAGTGCATTGGCTAGCCCATGTATGCGAGTGAATGCATGTCAAGAAAGATATACAGTAATAATAACAAACAAAAATATAGGACAATTCAAGCCAAAACATTCGAAGTTTGGAAGTACACGCAGAAAACTAAGAACAGAACGTGCATGGAAGACATTCAGTTGGTGCATTGTAGTGTTTAGACACACTACAACTCGAATACATGAAAGAAAAAATTTGTGAACTACAGAAACAAGTGAACATAAAGAAAGAAGAATTTTTTTTCTTTGCAACCGTGCTCACTACGTACGACTCCTCCAATGACTGAGTGATAGGATCGTGTGGTACATATGGAGGATGCAAAAATTGTAAAACATATTGATCTTCAATGTGTACTATAGAGTGATGAGGAGCCTAGAAATGTTCAACACATTTCTAATCAGAAGTGGAACTGACCTCAAGACTATGAGAACCTAACGTAACCATTAGCTCGGACGAAAGTGCATCGAGAACTTGGGGAAATTCCAATTCACCAGAAGATGGATCATCGAAGATGGGTGGCTTAGAAACATTGACAGTGGAAAAATGAAAATCATAATCAAATGAATCAATGAAATTATCATGACATTCATGATTAGAAAGTTCAAGATTAGAAACAGAGGCATCCTCATGATATGACGAATCATAAAGAGGGGAAGATGGGAAGCGAAAAATTTCACCCTCTATATTTTTAGAAATATAAGATGAGATATTGGAAAGATTAGGAAAAACATGTTTGTCCTTTCTAGATTTGAATGAAATGCTAACATTCCACGTATTTTGATAATGGTCGAGAAGCAATTCTTCACAATATTTAACAGGGATGAAACAATCATGGAAGATGTCAAGATAATGAGGGAGAGGTGAAGAAGGGGAAGAATCATCCTTCATTGCAAATTCTTGTTGAGTTATGGGCTCCCATACATAATCGTAAATGACATCGCAAGTTGGTTATTCAACACTAACTCCATCCACAATCTAATCCTCATGAACATCAAAACAAGGATTCAAAATAGGTGAACATAACAACTCACAATCCATAGGATCAAAGGAACCAAAGGATGGAGGATAAGGAGATAACACTTCATCGCAACCATCAGATTCGCAGTCCAATCCTACACTGAAACTCTGAGTATGTGGGGTTGGAGAAGATGGTGGTAGATCAACAGATGAATTCTCAAATTCTCTCACCTCAACCTATGAAATTGGAGTTGTTTTATGAGAAGGAGACGAAGGGTCACTCAAAAAAACAACCACAACCTCATCCATCACAAATTTAGAAGCTCTAATACCAAAGTATGTTTAAAGAGGTTTGAAATATTCAATCTCATGTGGATTTTCTGAAATGTGAACAATATATAGGAATCTATTAACCAAGAAATACCAATCAACATCATCTTCTGGAAATTCAAAGAAAAAATGAATAAAATGATCATGAAAATCCTAGATAGATTCATAAGGTGTTTTTCCCAAATTCATAATTTTCTTGCACAAAGTTTTACAATCATACATATCAAAGGCACATAACAGTTCTATAACAAGGTGTTTGAAAGAGTGTATGAAGTCATTAGGCAATGTATTACGCCATTCTCGTATGAGCCCTTCGAACTTGATAATGAACAACCTACAACCAACATCCTCACAATGATATTGTGCTTCGTGCAAAAATCAAGAAAATGGGCAGTGTGCTCAAATAAGGTTGTTACACCCTCATAATTGAATTTCAAATTTTACAAGTCATCAATAATTCTCACCGACACTTTCATAGTTGTGTGTTTAGAAAAACATGTCGGGGTTATGATTTGGAGAGAAGCCATTAAATGAATGAAAAAATTCAAAACAGACTTGGAGGGATCAACTTGTCATTTGACCCTCTTTCTAGCACCAGAAATGTTGACGGTGTTGGACCTGCCAACATTCAAGGGATCTACCCAATATTAAGTCCCAACTAGACCTCACAATATTTGGAGTAGGAGTGTCAGCAGTGGGGTGTTAATGATCTGCCTTGGTTGCAAATATGCATAGAGTGGTGCATGGTGCCTTTGGTTAGAACAAGTGTGTGACCCTGTGGATAGTCAAGTGCGATGCATGAAAAATTCCAACACAAGAAGGGAAAAGAGAGTGAGACCCTTAGAATCTTGTAATATTACACAGCTTAAAAGGAACATACAAGCATAATGACAATATGAGATAACATGTGGAATAGTCCACAAGTCAAGGCAACGAATTAATACAACAATATGCATTCAACAAGATTCGTACAAATGAAAATTAAATCATTCATCAGCATGAGCATAAATTAAATAACATACATTACAAATACAACACGAATAGTCCTACTATATTCACAACATATGCATGAAAGTGTTTCAGCCCTAAGTTTTATTATAATTGAAAGTTCCAATCATACATACACCATTGATGACCACTAGCCCCAATAGTGGAACATTAAAGTCAGCAACACCTGCTCCTCCAAAGAAGTATACTCCCTCTATACTACGGAGAAGCCAAGGCTCTCACAAAACTCCCAAGCTCTTCCTAAGTCTAAGCCTAGCTAAAAGATTGGCTCCCAAAATCCTCTTACATGAGTTATGAGGTTCTATTTATAACAAGGGGGTGGATGACCTTTCAACTCCCCTTTGTGACCTTTGGACTACCCTCAAGACTCTTCAAATTATTTCAAATGACTCATTACATTACATCATGACTCTTCATATTCCAATATTGAGACTTGGAATTTCACTTACAAAATAATTAAAAATAATATTACAATTTAGCAATTTACACTGGTACCCATATAAGACAAAATAGGGTAGAGACAACTTGACAGCCTAAAAAGACAAACATTGTGATGCTTGAGTTAGCAAGAACTCTAGCTCAATAACTTCCACTTGATGCTTCATGGTAACATATTGGTGCAAGCTTGGTACTATGTGATGACATCCCCAAACTGCGTGATGGTGTCAGGATGGAAGCAGACTCTAACATCCATGGCATCTGGGTATAATGACTTGGAACCAATTTCAACTTCCTTCTAAACCATGAGCAACATTTTTCTAATTTGGATAGGACCAACAATGTAGTTCTACATGTTCCTTCTGTTCAAATCCAAATCTTTCTTGGTGGCAATCTGTCTCAGTTGCTCCAAGTACTTCTTAATCTCCTACCAGACTCCATTTTTTCAGTTTATCATCAGTGGTTCTCTTAATGATCCTTAAATGATTTTTATTGGTTGATTCAGCTAATCCATTACCTTGGGGATAATAGTTAGATGAATATTTTAGTTTGAAACCTTTATGGACAACACATTTAGTTATTGAAATGGTAAAAAAATAATGGGAACTATCGCAAATTAATGTGCTCGGGAGACTAAACCTAGTGATTATAAACTGATCAATGAAAGAAACCACTTGTTCAGTAGTAACATTTTGGAGGGGAATGTCCTCTACCCATTTTGTAAAGTAGTCAGTAGTGGTGAGAATAAACCTATGATATTTGGAAGAATTATGAACAATATCACCAATTATGTTGAGGCCCCATTGCTCAAAGGGTTGGTCAATGATAACAAGCTACAAATGAAATGTTTCTTTCCTATCTCTTCCAGTAGATGTTTAGCATATTTTGTATCTTCGTACATATGCATGAGCATCCTTGAAAAGAGTGGGCTAGTAATATCTTACATGGAGGATTTTATGGGATGTTGTATCACCTCAAAAACGACCACCAACTGGACCATCATGTAATTTTTACAAAACCTTTTAAGCCTTAAATTTTGTTAGAAATTAATTAATGGAGAAAATCAATACAAAAAATATTTTGGAAACATAAATAAATAAACACATGAAACAAGAGAGACACAAATATACGTGGTTCACCAAATTTGGGCTACATCTATGGAGAAACAACCAATTCTTATTTTTATATTATCTAGCAAAATGAAGAGATACAACCTACAACAAATCTGTTGTAATTTCCTCTTCGCTCTCACACAACCTCCTCTCTCTCTCTTTCTCAGAATAATCATACACAACTGCAATACAATTCCCTCATATAGGCCAAGGGTTTCCTTCTAGGGAAAAAACCCTAAATTAACATAACTTATACCGTCATATCATCCGCCTAATAAACAACTCAAATTGACTACGAAATTATAATATTTTACAAGGAAAATTTTCATCTATATTTAGCTTCGAGGGCACTTCCCTCGAACCCTTGCCCGGGGGGGGTCTCATAAAAATCATCGTCGCCGCCCTAGGCCCCTTGACAAAAATTAAATAGATGGTGTTGATGCCCCGTTAGGAACAAGGATCCAACGTGACTGAAACATAAAACTTTGAATAATCAGGAAGATAATCAGGCTCCACACTCAACAAATTTTTTCAAACACCTTAATAGCATGGAATCATAGTTTTTTCCAAACAAAACCATATTTATAATTTGGTATTGATTTTCCTTTAGTCTTAAAGCACACTTTTTCTAGATTCTAAATGAAAAGGAGCTGAACCATGAGTCAAAAAATAGATTAGGTCGACATATTGTGAATTAGAAGTGTCATGGATAATGCATATTTGATGTAAATCTTCTAGTTCTTGACCTTTGAAACTATCTTATGATTTTGAATCTATAGTTTGTGTAACAAAATTACACAATATTTGACCTCAAACAATCTTAGCAGGATTAATTTCCAAATCATATTCTTGTAATGCAAAAACCCAATGAGCTCCCTTTTCTCCAAGGTCTTTCTGAACTAATAGGATTATAACAACAAAATAGGGCACAATTACCTTAGTGTGTGATTTATTTAGAAAGGTTATAAAATGTTTAATTTATTTGAACACTACATATGCCTGCTTTTCAACATCTAAATATTTTAACTCTGCTCCTTGTAATACCGAACTATTGAATGCTATAGGTACTTTTGCATCTTGATCAATTTTTTGTGTTATAACAATTGCATAACATCGATCAAAGACAAACATATATAAAATAAATTATTTATCATAATTTGGTGAGAAAAAGGAGGGAGCTTGTATCATGGCTTGTTTAATAGAGTCAAATGCTTTCTTTTCTATCACACTCCACTTGAAGGTTGCTTTCTTTTTAATAATTGTTTGCAAAGGAAACACCAAGAGATGATGTTAAGGAAATTTTTTCTCTAGGAAGGTCTCTCCACCCAACCATGAGACTAGCTATTATGACTAGTCTCCCCCCGAGCTTCCTCCAACTAGACTGTGTAGGAATTAAGCACTCAACTCAATAATTTTGTACCTCAAGACCACCCATGTCCAATCCAGAACCTAACCCTTTCCAAGTTCTCCAAAGCTTTCACTAGTTCAACCCCCAGCTCTGGAATCCTTCTTCTCCTCCTTTTCTTTGACAATGTTCCCCTTCTCGTCTTATCAGAGGGAAAAAAAAAGGCACCCTTCATAACTTTCCCAATTATCTAGTGGTTCTTTTCTTAAAAAAAAAAAACCTTCTTGAATTCAATCATTTCTCATTTAGGAAATTGTATATAATAATATATATATATATATATATATATATATATATATAGATATATATTTATATATATATATTATATATATATTATATATACATACATATATCTATAGATATATATTATAACAATTTTCCAAGTCTCTTTAGGTCACGGTCCATGGAATTTACCACACAGTAAAAAAAACATTAGAAGTAATAGCTATAACTTAGTAAATGTTCCTAGGGGTGTTACATCTCTCCCCCACCCCTCCCCCCTGTGTAGAACATCGTCCTCGGTGTTTGATTCAGCCTACTAGAATAAGTCGGGATAGGCCTTGCACATAAACTCCTCATCTTCCCAAGTAGCCTCCTCTAGGCTAAAGTTCTCCCATTGCACTTTAACCTGGGTGATGGCTTTCCTCCATAGCATGGTTGCTCTCTTCTCGAGAATGCATAGAGGCTCTACCAAAATTTGTCTGTCTGGTTCAACCTATACACACCCAAGGCCTGCCATTAGCTCATGTTAATTGTAGAAGTACTTATAATAACCAAACGAATAAAATAATAAATAATAATAATAATAATTAATTGTTGTATATTTTTTTTACCTGTACATTATGCTGGTAAATTATGTGCATAGGGTGATACATGTACTTTTTCAATAAAGAAACATGAAATGCATTATGAATATGAATATGACCAAGTAAGGCTAATTTATATCCCACTAGTATGATTCTTTCCAGAATCTGAAAAGGCCCACAGTAGAGGGGGGCCATCTTGGCATACCCTCCCCAATGCAATGTACGTTTCCTAGGTTTAACATGTAGGTACACATGACCTCAAACTTGGAATGCTCTGTACATTCTTTTCTTGTTTGCATACATTTTTTTCTGTCCTGAGCAGCTTTTATATTTTGACGAACTTTCTTTACTTCCTGCTCCATATTGACCAACATTTTAGGTCCTAACACTAGTTTATCTTCAAGGTTATTCTAGTTAATGAGAATTTTTCATTTCCTTCTATAAAGTACTTTAAACAGACTCATTCCCAATGATTTGTGATAACTGTTATTATATGTGAATTCAACCAAATGAAGGTACTCCTCCCATTTGGTTGGTTGTTGCATCACAAACTTCTATATAATGTCCTCCAGTATTTGATTCACTCATTCTGTCTTCCCATCAGTTTGAGGGTGGTAAGTGTTGTTGAATTGAACCTGAGTACCTAGTCCTATAAAAGGAGCTTTCCAAAAGGTTTATGTAAAATTTACATCTCGATCGGAGATCACCACTTTGGATATGCCATGCAACTTGAATATTTCTCTCATGAATATGTCAGCAATTTCAATAGCTTTCTAGGTGGATTTAATTGGTCTAAAATAATTGGTTTTTCTCAATTTATCCACTACTACTATAATGGAATCGTTCTTCTTCTTATATCTAGGCAAACTCATAACAAAATCCAAAGTGATGGTATCCGATTTCCACCCAGGAATGGGTAGTGGGTGAAGCAATCTAGCAGGGTTCTGGTGTTCCACTTTAACTTATTGGCATTCTAGACACTTAGCTAAATACTCAGTGATACGTTTTCTCTTGCCTGGCCAAAAGTGATCTCTCTTTAATGCAGAAAATAATTTTTGATATCCTGGGTGGGTAGCATATGGACTTCGATGGAATTCATCTAACATAAACTGTTTTAGGGAGTTTTGATTGGGCACATATATTTTCCCCTTAAAACTTAATAGGTCTTCAAAGTTTAATCCATAATGAGATTCTTCGTTGAGATTTCATGCATTATTAGCTTGTTGCCTTAAGAATTCATACTCAGGATCTTTATGGGATGCTTCCTTAATTATTTCTAGGAATTTTGAATTCACTTCACTATAATGCATCTCACAGACACAATGCAATTTTTTTTATAAGAGCATCAATAACTCGATTCTCTTTTCTTTTGAGATGTTTTATGTTGAAATAAAACTCACTCATAAAAGTTTTCCATCTTGACTGTCACGCATCTAGGTTGGGCTAATTAAAGAAGCTTCTTAAGCTTTTGTGGTCGGTCATTAACATAAATTTATTTCCTAGTAAATAATGGCACCACATCTTCAAGACATGAACTACTACAGTCAATTCCAAATCATACGCAGAGTATCATTGCTCGTGATCTTTCAATTTATGGAACTCTTACGCTATGGATCTTCCTTCTTGCATCAATACCCCCCCAATGCCTTCCTTGCAAGAATTCATACAAACTACTAATTCCTTCTCAAGGTTTCCACTTTTAAAATTGGTGTTCTAGTTAGAAAATGTTTTAAATGATTGAAGCTTTGTTGACATTCATGAGTCCACTTAAACACTTTTCCTTTATTTTGCAAGAAAGTTATAGCGTAAGAAATTTTTGAAAACCCTTCTATAAATCGATGATAGTATCCAGCTAGTCCCATGAAGGACTGGATCTCTGCAACATTTTTGGGGACAGACCATTCCATGATGGTTTTAATTTTTTTAGGGTGTACTACTATGCCTTCTGAAGATATTATGTGCCCCAAATATTGAATCTGGTCTTTATAAAAATCACACTTACTATGTTTAGCATATAGTTGATTCTCTCATAATACTTGTAGCATGACCTTTAAGTGCTACTTGTGCTCTTCTAATTTATTAGAATAAATTAAGATATCATCAATAAAAATAAACACATTTTTTTTTCTAAATATGGTTGAAATATACCATTCATCAAACTCATGAATGTTGCAGGGGCATTGGTGATCCCAAAGGGCAACACCATGTACTTATAATGGCTATAGTAGGTTGGAAAGGTTTTCTTGCAAATATATTCCTCCTTAATTTGTATCTGCTGGTATCCTGATCACAAATCATTTTTTGAAAATAAATTGGCTCCCCTTACTTGATCAAACAGGTCATCTATCCTTGGTAAAGGATATTTCTTTTTAATGGTCAACTTGTTTAGTTGTCTATAGCCTATGCATAATCGTACAGTGCCATATTTGTTTCTTACAAATAGTATAGGGGCTCCCGAGGGTGACACACTTGGGCGAATGTAACCCTTGTTAAGGAGTTCCTAGAGTTGTAATTTAAGTTCGTTCACTTCGGGTGTACTCATGGAATAAGGAGTTCTTGATACAGGAGTTGCTCCAAGGAGTAATTCCATTATAAAGTCAATATCCCTCTTTGGTGGCAACCCCGATATCTCCTCTGGAAAATCATCAATAAATTCTTGAATAACTAGAAACTTCTCCAAGGAGGTTGTCTTATCCTTAAAATTTGTATAACCCACCTGCATAGCTTAAATATGGAAACCCTTCTGAATGCACTTTCTTAGCTCACTAGCTGTAATAGGTTAAAGTTTCATAGATTTCTTAATACCTGGAATTTCCGTCCTGGAACCTTCTTCAATGAGGAAGCTAACAGTTTTATCTTTATAGTTTACCAAGGACCAGTGCTTCTCCAACCAATCCATCCCAATCAACATTTCATAGGAGCCTAAAGGTAGCAGGTTTAAATCAATATGAATTTGTTGTCCCAAAATTTCAACAATACAATTTTCAGTTTTGGCAGTGACCCTTCTCTTGGCACCGATGGCCAATTGCACTAGTCGAGGGTTTCGAAATTTAATTATGGGCAAATGACATAATATACAAGTTTTGGGCTATCATATATCAAATTTGCACCTAGGTCAATTAAAATAGAGACAGATTATTTAGTGACTTTACCTTCACATTTTATTAGTGTTGGTTGATATTTAACTGGATTATCATCCAAGGTTGCATTTTTTCTTGGGATACTTCTTGCCACGTCACCAGTGGCAAAATATTCTTGTAGGTTGGAAATTTGTTCTCCTCGTTCATGGTAGGGATAGTTCTTGTAATAGTGAGGATCTTTGGAACCCGAACATTGTAAAGGGGTTTTTCTGTTGTTGGCTAACTTCTGATTTTCTTGCTAATTCGGTCTATCTGCTCTCATTTGGTACCTCATTTCTTGGCACGTTCCTTCCTGGAAATTTACTAGGTTGTTCTCGGTACATGCTTTTTCCAACCACAGCCTTCGCATTTCTACTATTCATTAAATTCTTTGCAGGCTTTTTGGTCGATACACTCTTACTCTCATTCCTTCTTTGTTTCATTTATTGATCCGGACCTTCTCCAGATCCTCATCCATGGATTTTATATTATCAAACTCCAACTTCTCTTTCATAAAGGCAGGTAAATTGTTGGCAAAGCATTGTACTTTTCGTTTCTCCTCCCGCAAGTATGGAACATATCATAGTAATGAAGTAAATTTAGTCACGAATTCATCCATAGTCAATTGACCAAACCTCAAGTCACGAAACTCCTTTTCCTTCTCGTCACAAAACCACTCAGTCAAATACTTGTCTTTGAAATGTTTCTGAAAATCATCCCAGGTGACTTCTTGTTCTTCATTTTTCTAGATAGTCTTGGCTTCCTCCCACGAGAGGGTGGCCTTGCCTTGTAGCTGATATATTTCTAATCATGCTTATAAATTGTTATCATATTCATAGATCTGAAAGTATTTGTTCATGTTGATCAACTAGGCCTTTGTTGCTTCTTCGGATTCTCCATCGAATATGGGAGCTTGATTCTTCTTAAATTCACCTTGGAGTTCCAATTTCTATCTCTTTGTTCTTCTATCACCAGAAACATTATCAGACTTTCCTTCTTCTTCGTTTCAATCTCTTGTTGATTACTCATGTTCCTCCCCCTGACAAATACCTCCAATCCTATTTCCATTATCATTACTTGGGTTGGGCTCCCGTTGGTTTTGCCAATCTGATAAGATATTTAAAATTCTTTCTTGTTCTTGCCTCATTCTTTCATTGTCAGCTCTTAGATTAGTCATCTCATCATGTAACTGATGTGAATATTTCTAGTAAGGTTGCATTAGCTTATAATGACTACTCTCCTAGCTACACCCACATTTCAGGGTTAGTTCCCATATAAGGCACTCTGGGTGCTGCGGCTGGTCCTCGTCCCCTTCGCACTATTCTTTCACTCTCTCTCTGCATACATTCACATAATCAATTTTTTAGTTGCCTTGTTTAGCCACAATGTTGAACCTGGGCTTTTATACCACTTGTCAAACCCACATTCTAGATTCACTCTTGAAATTAACTAGAACAAAAACATTTTATTTTCACATGCTAAGTAATGAAATATATACGTAATCACCTTTCATTAAAGGATGTCATTATAATTCATGTATTACAAAATGCATGGTCAAGATATTATGCACACACACAAACATACACACACACACACATATGTTTGAACATATATTCAAGTTTTTTATAACAATGTGCCATGAGGTTTTCATATATTTATGTAACCATTACAATGGTAATGTAAGGTGATTTTTAATTGCAGACAATACCACTACGACTTGGACTTATTAATTATAGTTTAATGGATGAACTCCACCTTCTCAAACGCCTTAACTAAGGTGACACCTGGAGGAAGATCCCATGTTATCTCCTTCCGAGATCATTCAACAGCTAGAGTCATAATGATTTGATTAGAGTAACCAATTCTGCCTGGGGTTCAAGTTTATTCTTCCATTTGGTTTTTCAGTGGCTAGGGTTTCCCGACTCTGTAGCTGAACATTACGTTGTGTCAATCGATTAATTTCTCTCTGTTGGAATTTATGTTTTCCTTTTCCTGGTTACGACTATCCATAGTTGAATTCCGTCTCCATGAATCTCCCTCTAGTTCCACTGTGTCGATGGAACTATTTTCTATTCATATAATTGATTTGAAAAGATGACAAAAGAATTTTATTATATGTACTCATAGATGTACTTACTTCATACTACAGCCTTCCTAAAGTCATGAAAAGAAGGTTTAAAAAATATATACTATTTTCTATCTACTTACAAGTGGGACCCATTGAAGTCGCATAATGGCACTACCAAATTTCTCTTTCAAAGCGTTTGTGTGATCCTCATTGAAACATACTGAAACAAATTTGATATTGAAATTATTCACGCTTCCTTCTACCCTGAATAATATTTCACCATTGCTACTGTGAGATGAATGTTTTCTGTTACTGGATTCCATGCCCGTTAAACTCGGTCCGAGTTGCTATATAAGACGATCCCCTTCTGCTTTATCTCAACCAATTCATATTATTTCTTTGAATTATATCAATAAATTTTTGTTTTCTTTAGTTATGGCACAAGCGACCCTATTTCTATTTCTGTTCATGGCAGCCTTGTGGGCTTTATCAGTGAATGCCTCTCCTGCTAGATTCACAGACAAAGACCTAGAGTCTGAAGAAAGTTTGCGACTCCTTTATTATAAGTGGGTGCTTCAGCATGGCTCAACTAGAAATACATCGGATGAGAAATTCACAATATTTGTAGAGACTGTGAAATACATCAACTCTGTGAATAAGAATAATCTTACGTACCAACGTGGATTGAATTAGTTTGCAGATATGACTGACCAAGGATTCGCTTTGGCCATGACCTGCGTTAAGAATATCAGAGACAGTGAAGACATGAGTAGAGTGAATAATGGATCATTCATGTACCAAAACTTGCCAAACGTTGTGGATTGGAGAACTAGGGGAGCAGATATCCTGTGAGGAATTAAGGGGTTTGCGGTATGTATGATGAGAGAAATAGTTTCAATTAAGATATTACTATTACTAGATAGAACCTTTAGGTAAATGGTAGCTAAGGATCAACGATCAGGTTCCATTTAGATATAATGGAAAAAACTATCAAGCTATTAGAGATAGGAGGTACATAGAAGTACTGGAAAATCTTTGTTTTTGAGGAAGCAAAAATTTGTATTAGAAAGACAAAGAGGGGATCTGGTGATGAGTAAATTTTTGAATTTAGAAATGGAAATGTATTGATCTCGTCTGGCTTGTAGCATATGTCTAAAACTTGTGTATGATTTTTTTCTGGTAACAGTTTGTTATGCCAATATTCTTAATACACAATATTTTCTGAATTTCTATGTCGATATTGTCTATTTTTTTTGCCTTGAGGGAAGTTGTTGGGCCTTTGTAGTTGTAGCTGCTATAGAGGGCCTCATCCAGTTACGAAAAAGAGATTTGTTTACCCTATCGCCGCAGCAATTGCTTGACTGCACTGGCAAAGGAAACGATTGCAGTGGAGGGAACGTTATCGATGCCTTCAACTATGTCAAAAATAGGTGGAAAAGGGGGATAACTTCTGAAGATGATTATGCTTACAGAGAAGGATAGGTACAATAATAAGTTTTGATGATAGATACGAAGATGGATTTGTGCAATAAGATAGTTGCATTAAGATAGTTAAAGGATATGTGCATTAAAATAGTTAGATCTGGTTGAGATGGAGTTTAAATGGGTTAGGATTTGGATAGTTAGATCAGGTTGAGATGGAGTTTAAATGGGTTAGGATTTGGATTGGTTTTATAATTTCTAATTATTTTAAATTTTAAATTTTGAAGTAGTTTTAGAATTATAAGAATAATTTCAATAATAATTGTCATTTTGATTATGGATTATATTGTAGAATATGAAATGGCTTCTTTAAGCTAGCTGATAAAATCAACATAATTATGAAGAAAAACATATAAAAAACAATTAACAAATAAAACACAGTTACTTTGTGAGGTCAAACATGCCATAAATGTCATATTAAATTAAACCATTAACTACATTGTTATATAGTAAAATTATTACTAATATGGTTATCAATTCTGAAACAAATCTACTTACACTACCAATCTTCTAAAAGCTAATTTTGAGCACTGATTTGTTGCCCTAATTTTGCACAAATAACACAAAATATGACTAATTTGTCATTTACATAATAAAATTAAGCATTATTCTCAAAGCTTTCCCTTAATGATTAATGAGGATTCATTATTTTATCTCGTAGTGCTAAAAAATGAGCTTTTGCAACTGCTTTGGTGAAGATATCTGCTAGCTCACGATGATGATGGTGGTTAACGTCCACTGAGACCAAACGGGTAGTTATATGTTTCAATTCAATATTCTTCTTCTACACCAAATCTTAAATGAAGTGACATTTCATGTCAAAATGCCTTAGAATTTAGCCTCTTCGAGGTGGCAACCTCATTTACATTACACAAATAAACAATTCTTGGATGATACAAATGAAAAAACCTCCTTTATATATGTAGGAGTCTAAGGGTTCAAAAAATAACCAAATCCAACCTAACAATAATAATATAAGGGCACAAAAATAACAATAGCGGGCTTCTATGGGGCACAATAATTACAATATGGGGACAATAGGGGCACAACAATAACAATAAGGGATACAATGACAATAGTAATGGGGGAATCACTAGTATTATAAGGACGTACCATACCCCTCTCGTCCAAAAAAAGTGTTGTCCTCAAAGCTTGAGTAGCTTTAGATGCTTCTGTATAAAATTATCATCCTCCCATGTGGAATCTTCAACTGATAAGTTCTTCCACTTGATGAGATACTCTGAAATTGATCGATTTCGTAGGTGTCGAGTTCTTGTTTCTTTGACTGCTTCAAGTTCTAATATGATTTTTCCTTCCTCATCAAGTTCTCACAATATTGTTTGAACTCGGAGCTTGTCACCTATAACCTTCTCTAAGCATGACACATGGAAAATTTGGTGCACTCGGGAAGCTACACGAAGCTCCAATCTGTATGCCATAGTACCTATCTTTTGCAACACCTTGTATAGATCATAATACTTTGGTGATAATTTATTATCCTTCTGTTGACGCCCCGAAAATCGTTGCATCAACATTGGGGGAAACCACCCGGTCCGGACCTTAGCGCAGCTCCTTTTCCGTTTGGTGTAGTGGTTCCGACTGGGGATAATGGGACCAGTTTCCCAGCAATAGATAAATGGGATGAATGGATGCTTAGTAGTGATAGGTGTATGACTAAAACTATTTAACAGAAATGTAAATAAATAAAACTATCCCGGGAATCTAATTGAACTTCTAAAGCGTAGCTTTTGATGTTCAATGTTCTAAAAATACAATTATATAGATAACCGCATTCTCACAACACAGATATTGAATCATTCAAGATTACTGTATTTAAATAGTTAAACACAGTGATTAAAGCAATACTACAATACTTTAAAGGTTCATACCATTAACGCATACATGATTAAATAATAAGGCACATCATATGAACATCCAATAGTGGTATGAACAAGATTTCCTGTTGATATACATGCATACAGATAATGATAGCAGAAAATAATTACACAGTGAAATCAAATACATGGAATGAATTCAAACCAAAGATAAAAGTACCATTTGAATTGTATGCCACTCCCAATATGAATCGCTATGTATGACTTCTACTTCAACGCATAACAATCTTTGCATCAATGACAATAGTGCACAATTGAATCAAGAAACTTCTTCATTAAAATAAAAGCATTTGGTCGAGTTTCATAAAAGAATAAAGGCTGAAGCACAGTAGTGCAAACTTCAGTCTGTTAAGTCTTATACAAAATTTTTACGACCCTTTCTAAATGCATGAAAGGGTCTATAAATACTATACTAATCT
>APFE030764459.1:9491-44210 GCA_000404065.3 Pinus taeda
AAAAATACTAAGGCAACACAAATTGATAGAAGCTACGGGGAAATTTTAAATGATCTTGTTGAATTCATTTATATATATAAACATATGTTGCAAAATTTGTAATGAGGATAAAAAATTCTAACAACCTATCACCAAACAGAAATCGTATGGTTTGTCATGAAAGCAGTAACTAATTACATACACATTGGGTGAATTTCAGTGACAATAGTCATCCCAAGTGAGGTTTTGGTTTCTTGGACTCCCCTTTCTCTTTAAGAGAGCGTTGTGTTCCGCCTGTGTGGTGCATATTCCACCATCAGTGCAATCCAAGATATGAAATGCTTTTATTTAGAATACCAATACCAATTCGAAATATGAAATGCTTTTATTTATAATACATTAACACACCTTCAGCTCCTGAAGTGCCTGGGGACAGTCCGTGAGAAATTTGATAGCAAATGCCATCGTTGAGGTTGAGGTCTCGTGACCAGTGAAGAGCAGGAATAGTACAAAATATGCTATAATTTCTTCTGAATGCAAGTCTTCTTTCAAGAGTTCTCCAAAGAAATCATTATGGACAACTTCTGGATGCTCCCTTCTGTACTTTATACTCGCATAAATCTTTTTCATGCAAGGTGCCTTCTACGCCCATTTGTTATTCATTTATGAAACCCACATTGCGCCCTCCTATTATTGCATTGAAGAATCCTTCAAGGGTTTTGAAGGGTTCTTCATTTCTGGTTCCTGGCCCCAAACCCCACACAATAAATCCTGTCAAATCAGCATTTGTTCGGTCATCAACAACTTTACTGTCAATGAGAGCAACTATTTCAGTGGGGGAGAAGCTGCCGGAGGCTACTCTAGCATAATTTGACAAAGAGGGCGAGATTCAAACAATAAAAGTCTCAGAATTAACCAAGGGGAAGAAAGTGGTTCTATTGGCCATTCGCGGTGCCTTCACACCCACTTGCTCTCAGAAACATCTGCCAGGATTTTTGGAGAAAGCCGATGAGCTGAAGGCCAAAGGGGTTGACACAATTGCCTGCGTTTCTGTAAACGATGCTTTTGTTATGAGGGCCTGGGGTCAAAATCTGAATGTAGGTGATAAGATCCTCCTGCTAGCCGATGGAAATCAAGAATTCACCAAAGCATTGGGTGTTACTCTTGATTTGAGCGATAAACCTGTGGGTTTAGGGGTTCGATCGAGGCACTATGCACTGTTGGCAGAGGACAATGTCGTCAAGGTCTTGAACCTGGAAGAGGGTGGTGCATTTACCGTAAGTGGTGTTGATGAAACTCTTAAGGCCCTGTAAAAGATAGGTAATGAAGAAATCATTATGGACAACTTCTGGATGCTCCCTTCTGTACTTTATAATCGCATAAATCTTTTTCATGCAAGGTGCCTTCTACGCCCATTTGTTATTCATACTTTGTTAGAGTTTGATGGAGTTAAGGTGTTGTAGGCATGAATCAATGGTATCCATGCGGCCAAACTACAGATTATAGCAAACAAGGAACACCTGCTTCCTGCATTACAACTTAAAGTAGTTGATTTCCCATGTTTGTGTACCATCTTTCTTGTTTCTTTCATTCGCCCAGATAATACTGCAGAAAATACATTGCAAAATCTACAATTTAAACCATGTTTAATTGTTAATCAGATTTATATTTTTATAATATACACCAATTTCTAGACAATTCTAATTACGAAAAGATTTTTCTTGTTGATGGTAATGCACACACATTACAGACATCAAAAGAACGCCAAGGAAAACAGCATCAGGACAAAGAATCTAAAATAGCATTTCGTCTATACCTTGAGAACTCTATGAAAACAAATATCATAACTCAATCCCCAAATAAATGGACTTCAGAAAATTATGAACAGGTGGCAGTTGCCATTTGAAGATCAGAAATTCCATAAGTATGCCCACACACAATAATAAATATAGACCAAATACAGAAAAGTAATGCGCAGAAGCAAAAATAGCAGACTTCAAAATGTCAATACTATCAATGAATCCACGAATATAAACCAAACAAGGTACTACAAAGGACATTTCAGCTAACAATTTTATAGATCCTACAGGCAAAAGATCTGATAAAGAGAACAAAATGATAGCTCATAGCAGGAACTTCAAAAGGGCTAGATGGATGTCGTTCATAAGCACCAAGACTGACCACCCTTTTGGGATGGCAAAGCCTCTTGATAACACAAGTTTATGATTATCAGATTTGCACTGAAAAGATTAAAAGAAATGCTGGAATTGGAAGTATGAGTTGAAATTTTATACATTTCAGCCATTCCAGAAAAAGTACATATACATAAATAAAATTTTAAATTTCAGTAGAAACATTAATATCAACCAAGAAGAGTAAAAACAATATATTATTAAATGCCTTTAATTTTAATGTCTGCTATTGCTTTTCTAAAAACCACTGGAGCAATGTTGGCGAGACGATGTGTTTCATTTATGACCTGGGAATTGAAAAAATACAAACACGATCAATCATCTCGACACCATATATCTGGTCTCAAATATAACAATTATCGAAGTTTAGGGTAACTGAAAAAAAAAAATACTAAGGCAACACAAATTGATAGAAGCTACGGGGAAATATTAAATGATCTTCATGAATTCATTTATATATATAAACATATGTTACAAAATTTGTAATGAGGATAAAAAAATTCTAACAACCTATCACCAAACAGAAATCGTATGGTTTTTCATGAAAGAAGTAACTAATTACATACACATTGGGTGAATTTCAGTGACAGTAGTCATCCCAAGTGAGGTTTTGGTTTCTTGGACTCCCCTTTCTCTTTAAGAGAGCGTTGTGTTCCGCCTGTGTGGTGCATATTCCACCATCAGTGCAGTCGAAGATATGAAATGCTTTCATTTAGAATACCAATACCAATTTGAAATATGAAATGCTTTTATTTATAATACATTAACACACCTTTAGTGCCTGAAGTGCCTGGGGATAGTCCGTGAGAAATTTGATAGCAAATGCCATCGTTGAGGTTGAGGTCTCGTGACCAGCGAAGAGTAGGAATAGTACAAAATCTGCTATAATTTCTTTTGAATGCAAGTCTTCTTTCAAGCGTTCTCCAAAGAAAACATTATGGACAACTTCTGGATGCTCCCTTTTGTACTTTATACTCGCATAAATCTTTTTCATGCAAGGTGCCTTCTACGCCCATTTGTTATTCGTTTATGAAACCCACATTGCGCCCTCCTATTATTGCATTGAAGAATCTTTCAAGGGTTTTGAAGGGTTCTTCATTTCTGGCTCCTAGCCCCAAACCCCGCACAATAAATCCTGTCAAATCAACATTTGTTCAGTCATCAACAACTTTACAGTCAATCAGAGCAACTATTTGAGTGGGGGAGAAGCTACCGGAGGCTACTCTCGCATATTTTGACAAAGAGGGCGAGATTCGAACAATAAAATTCACAGAGTTAACAAAGGGGAAGAAAGTGGTTCTGTTGGCAGTTCCCGGTGCCTTCACACCCACTTTCTCTCAGAAACATTTGCCAGGAGTTTTGGAGAAAGCCGATGAGCTGAAGGCCAAAGGGGTTGACACAATTGCCTGTGTTTCTGTAAACGATGCTTTTGTTATGAGGGCCTAGGGTCGGAATCTGAATGTACGTGATAAGATCCTCCTACTGGCCAATCGAAATCAAGAATTCACCAAAGCATTGGGTGTTACTCTTTATTTTAGTGATAAACCTGCGGGTTTAGGGGTTCGATCGAGGCGCTATGCGCTGTTGGCAGAGGACGGTGTCGTCAAGGTCTTGAACCTGGAAGAGGGCAGTGCGTTTACCGTAAGTGGTGCTGATGAAACAATTAAGGCCCTGTAAAAGATAGGCAATGAAGAAATCATTATGGACAACTTCTGGATGCTCCCTTCTGTACTTTATACTCGCATAAATCTTTTTCATGCAAGGTGCCTTCTATGCCCATTTGTTATTCGTTTATGAAACCCACATTGCGCCCTCCTATTATTGCATTGAAGAATCCTTCAAGGGTTTTGAAGGGTTCTTCATTTCTGGTTCCTGGCCCCAAACCCCACACAATAAATCCTGTCTAATCAACATTTGTTCGGGCATCAACAACCTTACAGTCAATCAGAGCAACTATTTCAGTGGGGGAGAAGCTGCCGGAGGCTACTCTGGCATATTTTGACAAAGAGGGCGAGATTCAAACAATAAAAGTCTCAGAGTTAACAAAGGGGCAAAAAGTGGTTTTGTTGGCCGTTCCTGGTGCCTTCACACCCACTTGCTCTCAAAAACATCTTCCAGGATTTGTGGAGAAAGCCGATGAGCTGAAGGCCAAAGGGGTTGACACAATTGCCTGCGTTTCTGTAAACGATGCTTTTGTTATGAGGGCTCGGGGTCAGAATCTGAATGTAGGTGATAAGATCCTCCTGCTGGCCGATGGAAATCAAGAATTCACCAAAGCATTGGGTGTTACTCTTGATTTGAGTGATAAACCTGCGGGTTTAGAGGTTCGATCGAGGCACTATGCGCTGTTGGCAGAGGACGATGTCGTCAAGGTCTTGAACCTGGAAGAGGGCGGTGCATTTACCGTAAGCGGTGCTGATGAAACTCTTAAGGCCCTGTAAAAGATAGGTAATGTGTTTATGCTTTTGCCGCATAGTTCTGTCGCATATGAAACTATTCGACCCGATGCCAAATGAAACGCCCAAACCGTTTGGGCAACCCCTTTGAATCAACGGCTGAAATTGTTGCAATCGTCTAACATATAATCGTGTGGCTTACAAGATGACAGGTAGGCAGAGAGGAGATTTGATTTCAGAGAGAAACGCCTTACGGCGTAAAAACACCGTAAGGCGTAATTAAGAAAAATAACTATAAGCTTGCTTGCATACCCATAAATGAAATTAATAAAAAAGAATTACAAGTGAAGACTATGTTGTTCAAATCCCATCTTTCCAGATAACCAAATACGAAAATTCACTTCAGAAAACCAGTCTGAACCTAACATATAATCCTAGCTCTAATTTGACAAGAGATATGCAGAAGCTAATGTCTACTTAAGACAAACAAATTCAAAAGTAAAGATATATTCTTTCTATCATTCAACGAGATCAATAAGAGCACATACCTGTGTGGTTAACCCATACAAGAATCAAGTATATTATATGTTTAATGCGCCCATATGTATCTAATATTCAATTCATAGCGTATACATGAAAACAAAATGCATCCATATTTCTAGTAAGATGGACAACAATTCGCAAAGGAAATATCACCAAATCACTAGTGCAACATAACAGGTACACCCACATGAATTTATAATTACACACTGTACACATAAGAACAATTAAACATTACACAGAATAACTCCATTAGGGAGACTGTTTAAGAGAAAATTTATATAAATTGTAACAATCAAAACATTACAGAAGGAAAAGAGGAAATTTGAACATGGAACTGAGGTTCCAGAATTGGTAGGATCTTAAGCGCGCTACATGCAATGAAACGTACCGAGAGCGCTAGTCTCTTTAATCTTAAATTACAAAACCTCACTAACAGTGGCCACCAAAATTAACAACTAACAACTTCCAGAAAGGAAAATTATAAAAGGAGTCTAAGAATCGTTGGAGGTTTCCCAATCTAACCATTAAGGAAAGGCAATCGTGGAAGGAGAGGAATGTGCAAAAGAACCGATCTGGAAAAACAATGTGTCCGAGTTAGTATTCGTCATGCTATGAGAACTCCAAGTGCACAGCTAGAGAGGAACCACATGGAGCTACCTGTAACAAGAACCATAAGAGGCATTAGAAGTAGGAAAGAAAAGGCAACCACAATCAAATCATCATGAAAGGATCCAGAAAAGGGGTAATACTTGTGAAGGAGTGGTAGAGCTGAAAACTCATCTGGTCCATTGAACCTGCACAAAAGAACCCAACACGAAAATGTGACCATATTAATAAGTACACGAACCCATAAAAGAAATGAACCGAAACTGTAAGGAGAAACTTAAGTAATACTTGTGAAGGAGTGGTAGAGCTGAAAACTCATCTGGTCCATTGAACCTGGACAAAAGAACCCAACACGAAAACGTGACCATATTAATAAGTACACGAACCCATAAAAGAAATGAACCGAAACTGTAGGGAGAAACTTACCTTCGACCATGTGGGTTAGAATGTTGGTCATGAGAGCTCCGAGCCAGCATTTGGAAAAACCTCCAGTCAAGCCTTGAGGATGAAAAATGGAAAAAAGGTCAGAACCTTGTAGAACCATAGGGACAAACTACTAACTAGAAGACAAAATCTATAAATACCCGGTGAATGGGGACGACATGAGCACCTCCCCGGTAAATGGGGACGATATGAGCACCTCCCTTGTCTTTAACTGAAATCATCGCACTGGTAATGTATAGCGGACATTTAAATTAAGGGCAAGCAAAATCATTCACCTCGAGGCAAGGCAAGGCCTAGCGCAAACAAAAACCTCGCTAATGCAAGCCATGATACCCTGGCACAACCATAGCAGTTCTGCAACAGGAGGGCGACAGTTGAAACACACGGTGGGGGTTGCAGAAGAAGCCACAACGTAGGGTTGCAGAGATCTCATCTTCATTGACAGAGGGATAGTCCAAACGAACGCGGTAATGTGTTTATGCTTCTGCCGCATATGAACTATTTTACCCGATGTCAAATGAAATGCCCAAACCGTTTGGTATTCCTTTGAATCAACGGCTGAAATTGTTGCAATCGTCTAACATATAATCGTGTGGCTTACAAGAGGATAGGTAAACATGGAGGAGAGTTGTTTTCAGAGAGAAACGCTTTACGGCGTAAAAATGTGGTTAACTTAAAACAACTTAGTTTTAATTTAATACGATGACATCTTAAATTCTAACAATTTGATATAAGGCTTTGCCTACAATTTGATATAAGGCTTTGCCTAGTTGATACATGTGTATACATCTCAGAAGATACTAAATAAACCTACAAAGGCCAGCAAGATCAATTAGATCAAGGGAGAAGAGCGTCTTTCCATTTATATGAAAATGTGGTTAACTTAAAACAACTTAGTTTTAATTTAAATTCTAAGAATGTGATATAAGGCTTTGCCTAGTTTATACAAGTGTATACATTTCAAAACATACTAAAAATAACTTACAAAGGGCAGCTGGATCAATTAGATCAATAACGATATAGTGAAGCAAGGATATTCACTCTCTATATTATTATTTGACTTATTGATATATCATTTAGAAAGATTAAATCACAAAAGTGAGTATGGAAAAAAAATAAAAAAATAAAAATAATGTAAATTTCTTTAATAAATAAATTTATTTTCAAAGATTATAATCAATTCAAATGCCTACTAATTGGTTTTTGAATTTGTTATTTGTATACTAAATTGGTGTTTGAAATTTGTTATTTGTAGGACAAGGGATCCACCTCCTTAGAATGATGAGTCCTCTTAAAATGTGCAAATGTGTACATATAAAAACATTTACATATAAATTTTTTCCTTATTATTTATAAATTTAAAATACAATAACTATAAACAAAATGGCTCAAATAGGGATGGCATGAGGATAAAGTAGACTATTGAGCGATAAAGGAGGAGATCATTTAGAAAAACAAAGACATTTTTACATTAAAATTTAAGGATAAATTTTTGGGTGATAAAGAATTAGAAGAAAATAAAAAGAAACTAAGATATTATAAGGAGATAATCAACCTCAATCTCCAAAATAAAAAATATGTTTTTGTCTTGATTCACTTGAAAGAAGTAAATAAGCATTGCTAAAATAAAAGCAAAATTTCCCAGAGCTATATAATGAAACTAAGAGTTGGTCAACTCCCAAAATGCCATAGGTGTTGGAAAATGGGATAATACTGAGGTGGGGTGAATAAGTGTTATGAGCAATTTTAACAATTTTATATCTCAATGAATGGATTTCTTTGAAACTAAGAGTTGGTCAACTCCCAAAATGCCATAGGTGTTGGAAAATGGGATAATACTGAGAGGGGAGTGAATAAGTGTTATGACCAATTTTAACAATTTAATATCTCAATGAATGGATTTCTCCAAAAATACAGATGGATTCAGACGTCTCAAACTCATCCAACAAGCAAATAATCTTGGATATTTCCTAAAGTCGTAGATTTTTTACTATTAAACCTACATGTACCTCAGATTTTGGTTTATCATACACCCTTAGGAGTTTTTATATGTGTTATATACCATTCAAAAGGTCTCTCAGAGGACTACACAATGAAACACTTAGTTTTCTCATTTTAGATGAAGCATTAAGGAAAAAAATTCCTTTAAATCTTCAAATCTATAGCCTCCATTCTTGACTAACCAAACTCACCATGAACTTGACACAACCAACTCCAACTACCAACTTTGACATAAATGACAACATTTTGCACTGTAGTCTCCCCCTTTGGCATTGATGGAAACAGATCCAAAAATTGTTGGTCATTGATGGAAAAACTACTTGCAAATGTTTGTTCATTCTCCCCCTTTGACATCAATGAAAAAGGGGCCTATATATTCTATATATGACCATTATTCCCCTGAGGGAACACAATAGGTTCTTTATGACTGTTGTTAATTCACATGTTCCCCTTGAGATTATAAGATGCCAATGGTTGATTACTCACTATCTTCCAATTCATCTATGTACCAATAACCACATTGTATCTCTCCAATGTTGTTTCAAGGTTTGACACTTCATTGGCGTTTGGATTTTAAGAGAAGATTTATGAGAAATCTCCCTTTTTTACTATCCTATGTCTAAAACGATATGTATGACTGCTAATTTGAATTCCTACTAAACATATTAAATGTTGTGTCTAGCTTCTTCTCTCCATGTACTCTAATGTTTGGAATCTTCTCCTTTGATCATGCTCCACTTAAAAATATTTCTCAACATATATGGGTTGCACATGCTTTCCAACTGTGGATGCATGCTCGATTCAATACGTACTCATGGTCTTCTACCCCTGTGAATGTTTCCATTTATGTTTTTGTAATCATATTTTGTTGTTTTTGTTTTTTCACTCTTCCACTTTGCTTTTGAGAAGCCAAAAGCTGATCATCACCCTAGATATAACCATTTGTTGTTGTTTTTTTACTCACTAACCTTGTAATGCTCTTGTTGGTTTGGGATTCCCTCTAGGTTTTCTTTCCTTGATTTTCTTTGGAATTTTAATCATACAACTATCCTTGACTAATTTAGACAATTGTCGTCTTTCAAAATAAGTTATTGAAGAGATGAGGAAAACATCACTCCCAAGTTTTGTATTAAGTACTAAAAGGGTTCTCTAGGAAGAGGCTTGGTGATTATATCAACTATTTGTTCCTTTGTGGATATATACTCCAACTTCACAATCTAATCAACTACATGTTCTCTAAGAAAGTGATACTTGATAGGTATATGTTTGGTTTTTTAGTGGAGAACAAGATCCTTGGCTATACTTATAACACTTGTATTATCACATTTGATGGATACAGGTTCATCATAAGTTATCCTCATGTCATGAAGTGTTTGCTTAATCCATGATATTTGAGTGCAACATGTTGCAACCACTATGTACTTCACTTCAACAGTAGACAATTCGACAAAGATTTAAGTTTTCTCAACCATTCTACCAATGAGGTTCCTAGAAAGAAGGAACCACCACTTGTGCACTTTCTAACATATATATAAATAATCAAATCAACATCTATGTATGTAATCAATAAAAATTTCTTATCCTTTGGATAGCACAACCCATAATCCATTGTGCCTTTTAGACTTCTAATTTTTCTGTTTGTAGCTAACAAGTGGCTTTGCTAGGAGTTGATTGGTATCTTTCTACCAAAAAATAGCTTGCATTATGTTTGTTCAAGAGGTCATTAGATACAACAAGTTTTCAATCATTTATCTAAAAAAAATTGGCTCACCTTTCATGACTCAACATCTTTACTTAGCTCACATTTAATGACCATAGGAGTTCCAAAAGGTGAGCACTCTTCCATTCCAAATTTCTTAAATATTTATTTGAGGTACTTTCCTTGGGAAATGAACATGCCTTTTGAAGCAAGTGTAAATTGTAAACCAAGGAAAAATGAGAGTTCTTCGAACATGGACATTTCAAATTCATTGTTCATTTGAGATGCAAACTCTTAGTTCAATGAATTTGCATTACTACCAAAAATAATGTCATCAACCTAAACAACAACAACCAAGAGATCCTCATTATCAGATTTTATATATAAATTACTTTGAGTTATCCCTCTTTTGAACCCTTGCTTCTTTACATATTTGTCTAGTATGTAATACAATTCCCTTGGTACTTGATTCAATCCATATAACTCCTTTAACAACCTACATACATCA
This sequence comes from Pinus taeda, assembly GCA_000404065.3. Lineage (NCBI taxonomy): Eukaryota > Viridiplantae > Streptophyta > Pinopsida > Pinales > Pinaceae > Pinus > Pinus taeda. The sequence continues at coordinate 19,860 of APFE030764459.1, forward strand.
TTAGGATTGTCTAATAGTTGAAAACCTTTAGGTTGTTCTATATATACCACTTGTTCAAATTCTCCATTCAAAAATGTTGACTTCACAACCATATGATATACTTTCAGTTTTTTATGACAAGAAAATGCAAGAAACATTCTAATTGCTTCCAATCTTATTACCAACAAAAGTTTATTCAAAATAAAAAACATAATAAAATATAAATAAAATTATAAGAACATATTAATTTAGAAAAAGTAATCATTAATATTAAAAAGTAAAAAAGTATGTTTTTTAATTCAATATGGTGAGTCAAAATTTAATAATTTTTCAAAATCAAATTATTTTCCTAAAATTATTCTATATGAAATGACGAGAAAGTAATATACTTGAATTAAAAGAAAAGTTGGGAAAATATAAATTGAAATTATTTGTTTTATATATATATATATATAATAAATATTTTATTTTAAAATATTACCTCGATCATTGTGAAATTTTTAAAATATATTCCTTAATGGTAATTTTAATATAAATTTTCAACGGATCAAATATAGGCCAAACAAATTTACATAAAACTTTTGATAGAGATGCTACAATTGAATTTATATTTAAATTTAATTAGACATATCAGGAATTATATTCTCATATAGATGTAAAACAACATTTGATTTATATTCTCATATAGATGTAAAACAACATTTGATTAGAAATTTATTTTTTCCTAAGGTGGAAAAAAATATATATTAAAAATTTTAAAAAATTATATATTAAATATAAATAGAATTTGAAAAACATTTATTTACATATAAATCATGAAAATCTTAGATCTAACTGTATATTAATTTTATAAAATTATATATTTAAAGACTTAGACTCATCTCAATTTTCAATAAATATTTTTAAATTAAAATATACGCCACTAAAACGAAAGTAAACATAAATTAAAACATAACTTTATATCTCCAAAAACACATTCAATTGTCAATGTGACCATATCCATTATGTAAGCAAATATCAATTTACACATCTCATTAACTTTGATGGCCAAAATATCCAATCAAAAATAATTTGTCCGTCCTACAGAATTTTATTGTTTCCAAAAGAAAATTAAAATAAAAAGCATGTTGAGGATACACTAAATTTTCCGACTTGGACAATAGAACATATGGTCTGTCCCGCGTCGGACTATAGCGAAATTTGATTGACAGTAACGGTTGAACACGCAAACTTGAACCTGCCACTGTAATTACAATGATTTGTGTTAACAAATATTCCACCGTTGTCATTTGGCAACATCCTCCACACTTGTTGCCCTGCACGATCACCTACATCACAAACACACACATAATCGCTCCGATCACTGTAAATGTATATCACATCTCCCATGCCCTTGCATTTCACTCTAACCTCCCCGCATTCCTCCTCCTCGTCTTTCCCACTGACCAAATTAAACATGTGAGATGGCATCCGAGCCATCTCTGTGCACGCAACATTGGTAGCCTCGTCATCTAAAATATTAGTGAACTTCCACAATCTGAGACTCATCCGACCTTCGTCTCGCGTCAATCCTCCCACAGCCAGACCCTTCTTGGAGTTGCAGGACAGTAGGACCAATTCCCCCTCCTCATCCACACAGGAAGATGAAGGAGGAGGCCTGAGTTTCCCGACACATTCCCAGCGCTTCGTTTGCAAATCAAAATAACAGCACTCTCCGCTATATTTTTCAAGCAGGTAAATTCTGTCATCCAAAACAGCAGAGGAGATCCATGTGGAGGAGACGCCCCTTTTGAATTTGTATGGGAGCGGATCCAACGACTCCCACACACCTGAATTCAAATCGAGCATCTCCGCACATAATGGATCGAGTTCTTCTGCTTCAAAATCAGAGATCCCTCCAACAACGAAGATATGATTATGGGTGGGACCTCCAAGGTAGCAGAGCAGGGGATGTTGATGCCTCCAACAACTCATGGGAGGGCTCTCCTCCCATTTACTTTTTGGATTCACAAAACTCAATTTGTAGTTAATACGACGCCCTGCGAGGTAGAATAAAATCCCATACCCTTCCTCAACATTCACCATAACACAGCGAGGGTCTTCAAATTTCTTGGAATCGATCAATGGAGGCAGACTGATATGATTCCACCTCCAGGCCAGCGGATCGAATCCTATTACTCGATTTTTGGCAGAGCAGAGGTTTTTTTATTGCCCTAGAACAAATAGCCAGGGCTTGGATGCGTGAATGGAATAAGAGAGTGCGCGTAGCAAATGACTGGAAGCGATGAAGGAGTGCCATTCCTTGCAAACGAGGGCCGCATTCAAAAGGTCTGTAACGGGAAGAGAAGCAAGAATTATGTGGATCAACTCATCAGGTAGCAGCGAAATACAGAGTGACGATCCCTCAATTTTATCCATCGAAATTTCGTTCGCCTCCTCTAACTGGAAGTATGTGTTGGATTTATAGAGTGAGACATGGAGAGTCGTTGATGAGGATAAGAGCTATCGAACCCAACAGATGGGGTTTTTCTGCTTTGGTAGAAGGATATTGACTGTATGGCTTTTGGACTAGCAATGAAAAGAACGAGTCAGAGTGGGGAGGCATAAAGTTAGCATAACCATTCAACCCGCCATGAAAATGGATGGATCCAAATAAGGAAAGGTGTTTGTCCATTTCTCATTATCGTCGGTGGCTTTCAAAGCACCGCATCACCACCAAATGGTTGAATTATATGATTTTAAACAGAAAAAGCTATTTTTTAATTCGCAACCATACACCAGGTCAACATTAGATTCTATCGACTTGCAATTAAATCAGACTGGGTTAGCTCAGTCAAAGTCATTGGTTAAATAGTTCTCCAAACCTTTAAAATCTATCTTGACACAGCGAACTTGGCTTTATTTTATCTTTTATAGGGAGCAATGGGTAACACCAAGATTAATTAGGTAAAGTCTTAAGTTCAAAATTGGTCACTCAAATCCGAATGATAACAGAAAAAGGCTAAAATCTAGGACGAAGAGTACCTTGCTTATTATTCAAAACTAATTTTCGAAAACAAGTAATTGCATTGGTCATGAACATGACAGTCATATGGTATTTAACCTCGTTCCTGTTGCTAGGGATTTACATCAGGAAGAAGCAGCTAGTATTGGTGAATATGAAAGTATGGCAAGAGTTAACCAGCCTGCCATAGAGCATTAAATGACTAATTAGCTGCATGCCCTTTAACTTTATAACACACCCTATTATTTTTCATTTATCTAATTATACACGCTTATATATATCATTTACTTAAATTAAATTAGATATTATATTTGAAAAATATATATATATTACATATGTATTACCACAAAAATTAAAATATTATATATTTTATTTATTTAAATTACATATTATATTTCAAAGAAGTGTACAGGATATTCAAACTCTCAAAATAAGCTATAGTCGTCAAAGAACCAGAAACTTCTCATCGTCGTCCAGAGAAACGTTTATTCGGCGCAGCTTCTCGAGTAGCTCAGCGAAATTTTAGAGAAATTCAGAGAAATGACAGAATTTCAGAAATACTCAGAGATATTTTGGAATTAAATGATCGTCCATATTCCTCTCAACATATTTTTGTAGTGACACCACGGCACTGTAATGATTTTTAGGCAAATCGCGATTTTTTGGGGTAGCTGATTTTTTGGCCCCCAAAATAGCAATTTCTCAGATTTTTGTCAATTTCTCAGATTTTTGTCAATTTCTTAGATTTTTGCCAATTTCTTCTTATGATTTTTCACAATGTTTCCTAATTTTTATCAACTTTGTAATGTTTCCACAATATGTTTTCAGCACCCTCGCGGATTTTTTGCAGATAGCTATCTTTTCAACACTACATTTAGTGAGCAAGAATGTTATAAATATGTAATAAGCAGTGCTGCTTTTCATTGAGGAGTGTAGAGAAACCATAATCCGGGGACACTATTTTGCCTTTGTTGTTTATTCTCTGCTGTGTGCATTGTGTGTGTGGAGAGAAATGGGAAAACTCATTGGCGTGTCCATGAACGTTAAAATGTTGATGAGGTTCATTGCAGTCATTTTCTTGATTTTCACTGCCCATGGTAACATTCATCTTCTCCATCGTGTTGTTTAATGTATAAATGTTCATTTGTTTGTATTCTCATTTTTCCATGTAATGTAATGTTCGTATTATTGATTTACTATGTATAAATGTTAATTTGTGCGTAGTAACATTTAATTTCATGATTTTTTGCAGGCGGTCAGGGTGTGACAGCCACGGGTGTGTTAGACTACCATTGTAATACGAATGCGCACTGCAAATCGGATACGGACTGTCCAGCAGACACACCTCGATGTGAACTTGCAGCTAATGGTGGTATTTGCTGCAGTAACATACCGCCCAAGATGCCATGAGGGAGCATTAAATGTTGTAACAGAGCATTTTCTATTTAAATAAATGACAAGTGGTTGCTCATTTTCAATTACATGAGTGTTTTGAGACGAAGCTATGCACTTTTGCATAATATATTTTAAACTATCACCATGATGGATAAGAAATTTCATTAAAACTAAAAACTTTTATATTCATTTTGCAGAAAAAGGATATAAGATATTTTCATCGGCAGATTGTTTGAAATCTGATCCAGATAAATTTTGAAGGTATACTTTCAAAATGTTTATCTTCATAATTTAAAATTTAAACATTTTACTTTATCTTTTTTATAATTCAGAATTTAAAATATAGTAAATATTTTTTTTATAATTTAAGACTTAAAATAAAATAAATATAAATATATTATATATATATAACATGTAATTATAATAATAATGTAATATCTAATTTAAAGATAGATAATATTATTGACATATATTTTATAAAAAATAATAATATACACTTAAAAACTAACAATTTTGTTTTTAATTTTTATTTTAATTATGTGAAGTTTTAATGAGAAACTGTTAATTACTAAATATTATTAGAGATTTTAATATTTACAAAATTTTAAGAAAAATTTCATTTTTTTTAAATGGTTTGAAGGTTGACATAATACATTTGCAATAATAAAGTTTTAATAATAATAATAAATAATAATAAAATTTCAAGTGTTTAATAATTTAAAAAAAATATATATATGTGTGGATGTTTTAATAGCTCAATCTCAATCTATGGAGCAATGTAATTTTCAATACAAAGCTCTTTCATGGGATACTATGATATCGGGTTCACATTTTTCTGCATTTATTATTATGGAATGTTATTTTTGTTTTTCTCAAATACAATATGGTAGTTTGGAAATTTAAAGGTTGAAGAGTTCTTATTAGATATACATTAAATTCTGAGATGTAGGAGTATTCTATGTAGAGCTATTATATGGATTAATTCAATGGATTTTGCCCAAATCCAAGGTTGAGATATATATATGATACATATTTGAAACAACTGATACATATATCTATATATATATATAATTTTTGTTTTCAAGTTTGAAGAAATTTAGGTATACATAAATATGAAATTAAGTAAATTCAAATGATTTTTTAAGATATGTATTTGGATCAATTGATTTTCTCTTTACTTTGAGGCAATTTAGGTTTACATAAATATGAAAGCAAATTATGAAAGCAATTTAGGTTTACACAAAATATCCAGTCTATCAACTTACCCTGACATGTTAGACATGTCTACCCGTTTTTACATTGGCATTTCGCACTTTTGTATCCTCACATTAATTCATAATTGTCATTTTTTACAAGTCACGTGGTTTGATTTGGTTTTTACAAATCACGTGGCTTAATTTCTGACAAGATTATGAGATACAATTTCTTCGATTAAAAATCATTTATACATAAAAACTACTCAAAATAAAAAAATTTAGTTAAAAGTCATTCTTTTATTGTATATTTTGATTTGATTGACAATAGACCATTGATACTAATAATATATTTTGAAAATTTTATTTACGTTGGTGCCAAAATATCCTTCACTGCATAATTTTGAATGCGTGCCCAAATCTATAAGTGATTTAGTCGATGTGATCATATCGACATAATGATGTTAAAGTTGAAATCCAAGTGGCTTTCGTATTTACAAAATTTTGAATATGCACCCGAAAACAACAACAACAAACCTATTATAAAACAGGGTTGTATGCCTAAAAAATATTTTAACAAATTATTGCGTTGATCAATGTTTGCAATGCATAATCGTTGGGAATTTACCTGCGTGCTTAATATTATGGATAAGATTAAATCACAAAAGAGCTCCTTGAAGAGTCACATACATAACACGAACATGTCATGTTTTATGAATTTTGAAATAAATATTGTTTTATGGTTAAAGTAGAAAGATAATCTTTAAATACACTTGAACTTTTTAAATAAATTTATATTTATTTAAAAAAGAAACTTTGTACGGTAATTAATCTAAGCTTACAAGTTCTTATTACAGTGTTGGAAAATGTGAGATGGAAAAGTATAAAGCAAAAGGATGTATATTTATTTTGTAATAATAACTAGATGTTTTTATTTTTATATATGAATAAGAGAGGCTCGGTAGGAGCTAGACCTTGCTTTGAGTGGGGAGCGGGGTTTGAGCTCGTTGTTTATGTATAATCAAGAAAACAAGGTTCTAAGTAGAAAGCACGTGTAAACAGTGCAGGTACATGATAGAATAGTGTTACTAGAGCGGCTTTTTACACGGTATGGTCCCAATGACCCAATTGTTCCTTTGAAGCGATTGACCCACCCTTGTGCAAATGTATTTCTTGCCTCCAATACCTCGATCTCAGTTGACCCTCATCGAATCCAGCAAGGTACCCCGATCTCAGTTGACGCTTGTCTAATCCAGCAAGAAGTATAACAACCAACCATTCCATCCAACAATTTCGAATGGCACCCCATAACCATATAGTAAAGGGTAGGGTGTGATCTATTTCTTGGTAACAGAAGGTTGCTTGTGTAAATCTAATTGAAGTAGTGGATCTGGGAGGTATTTGCTTCTGTGCATAATTACAGGTAATGTATGTAGATGTACTGGATACAGGCCCATTGTTGATGCCGGCAAAAACTTTTCGGGAGATGTTGATTTGGAGGACTTGGGTCTCAACACGTTTTGGAAAAATAATGAAGTGACTAATCCAAATAAATTGTCGAGCTATAACCCAACTGTAGTCTATACTTTCCCAGATTTTCTAAAGAGGGAGTTTCTAGCTAGAGGATGCATTGTGCCTAACTGCAATAGCCAAAATGGTGTAGTACTAAGAGAGCCAACATTAAATTTTGCATATAAAGAGGATATTAATGGAGAAGAGCATTTTATCGAAGCTTTAGAGGATAGAAAAACAATTGATAGTGGTGTATCGGATCAGGGTATGATGAGTTATAACAAAAAAATAGTATTGAAGGGCATTGTCGACACCTAAAATAGGTTGCTTCTGGATTCATTAGAAATAAAGCAAGTATTGGTGGTAACCTAATTATGGCCCAGAAGATGTCATTTGATTCAAATGTTGCGACCATTCTACTGGGAGTTGGTGAATATGTCAAAATTATTTCAACTAAAAGAATATAATCTGTATTAACCATGGAGGAGTTCCTTGACAACCCTCTGGGTTCCGAATCATTATTACTATCAGTATGCATTCCATACTAGAATGGAGCTAGTTATTAGGTGAAAGAAGATAAGGACAATGATACCACTGGAGTTTATGGTGAATTGTTGTTCAAGACATATGGAGCAGCATGTCGTCCCCTTGGTAATGAAGTCTCTTATGTTAATGCTGCCTTCTTGGCTTGAATTTTGTTCAATAAGCCTCGGGGTAACCATATTATTGAGAGTGTTCGACTTGCTTTTGGTGCTTTTCATGTGAGCCATGCCATAAGGGTTAATAATGTGGTGGAATTCTTAGTTGGGAAGGTTATAACTTATGTTATTCTTTTGGAATTAGTTCGAATGATTAAAGTCACATAGTCCCTAGGATTCACACTAAGGCACCTGTAAACCATGCAAATATTGTAAGTGACAACAGTGCTTTGTCCAACCAAAATCATAAATTACTAACTTCATGCGCCATGTGGGTCCCATATGAAGGCCACATGCCTTACTACTTAGTTCCCCAAAACAACCATGCAAGACATGGAGGATGCCACGTTATTACTTGGAGTCTCTCTGTTGAGCTTGATTACCTCAATTTTGATCAAGCCCTGCCACTGAAATTTCCATTATCCCTTGCAATTGAAATATTTAATTGAATATCGTATCTAAAAATATTCCACAGTAATCTTAAGAATCAGTGCAACATACTTGCTTCCAAAAGGGTAGTGAATAGCTGCATTCATACTTGGTTAATAGCAGCATTCATGCACAGGGAAAATGGCTCTAGAAGATAACTTGAGGATAGTCAATAACGGCATTCATGCATAGGGAAAATGGCTCCAGAAGAGAACTTGCATATAAGATGGGTATTAACAACCAACTATTCATGAAGGCGTGAAAGTTAAATGAGGATTGTTTCCTTCCTCTTCGTGCAAGTAACCAACAACAAACCGCATTTCTAAATCGATCCACGAAGAATCAAAGGTTATCCCTTCTCTCTCTTTGGTCGAGCAAGCAGCTTCAAGGAGTGACTTCGCCTTTCTTCCATGCCCTAACCACTAGTTAATTGGTTGAGTGAGCCAAGAGCATGGGTCTCTTTACCAAGAGCAAACGCAAGATTGTACATAGAAATCATATCAATGTTTGAATGTATAACACTTGGATGAAAAGCAAAATTCTTACATCCACCAAAACATTCTACCCGATTAACCCTCTGAAGGCTTTGTCCTCTCTTTGGTTCTGGATCTAAATCAGCCCATCGATGCCTACCTAGATCGAGTAGCAGCAAGAGTCTTGTCATCGGTAGCACAGGTGTTTGTCAAGGAGGTGTGGTTTTGCTAACTAGTGATGTGAGCCAATCCATCCTCCCTTTTTTCAATTCGAGCTGGTGAAAAGTTGAAATGGCATAGATTTAAGTTTGTGAATAATATTGTGGTTGCAGTAGATGAGAGTGAGGAGAGTATGCGCACCTGTGAATGAGATGTTTGAGACTACTTTGCAACTTTGTTTAGACTTCTGAAGAAGCCAAGCTAATTCCTCCTACAGCAAAATTAAAAAGGAAAATAGACACAAGAAAAATGAAAAAGGAAAATAGATAGAAGCTGGAAAATGTTGTGGGAAGACAAGTATTACTCTTCATGAATCATTAACGTCTCTCTTGCTCTTATTTGGTCCAATCAGATAATCAAAGCATTAGAGAAAGCATTTGTAGTGGCTTCAGCATCCTGCCATGAGAATTAAAGCATGAAAATCAAAGCATTAGAGCACATTCTTGTTTGAGAGCAATCTGCAACAAAACAATCTGCAACATGAGAATCAAAGCATTAGAGCAAATTCTTGTTCCAAAAATTTGCAAAAGGTTGGTTGCCATATAGTCTGAGAAATCTGCAAAAGGGTCAGCTGTGATAGAGTCTTTCAAAGGTCGAATGCCATATAGTCTTTGAGAAATCCGCAAAAAGTTCAGCTACGATAGAGTCTTTGGAAGGTCAGCTTATTGAAGAAGAATTGAAGACAAGTGGCCACAGTCTTCATGAGAACTGAAGTGGCTACTACCATGCAAAATTTCAACATATTTCAACATGTCTTACTACCATGCAAAGTTTTCAATATGTGTGATGTCTACAATCTTGTAACCTCTTAATTTTTCAAAACATGAAATGTCTTCAAAACTAATGTTAGCATTAAATAATTGTATTTAATGATTAAATAATTGAGACTGAAATTATCAAGATCAATTGATATTTATCCTAACTTTTAAGTACATTTTGCTTTGATATAAGGCCAAATAACATGTTTAAATTATAGATTCGTCAGATTGGTCAAAATAACGGTGAGAAGAAAGACTAAAACTATCGAGATCAATTGACATTCATCCTAACTTTTAAGTACATTTTTCATCGATATGAGCCAAATAACATGTTTAAATTACAGATTCGGCTGATTGGTCAAAATAATGGTGAGAAGAAACCTTTCTTCTATAGGTTGATAGGTTCATGAAAAGGTGTTTAAAAATACTATATAAAATATAAAACTAATGTTAGTATTAAATAATTGATACCAAAACTATGAAAAGGTGTTTAAAAATACTATATAAAATATAAAACCAATGTTAGCATTAAATAATTGAGACTAAATTTATCGAGATCAATTGACATTTATCCTAACCTTTAAGTACATTTTGCCTTGATATGATGTCAAATAAGATGTTTAAATCACATATTCGTCAGATTGGTCAAAATAACGGTGAGAAGAAACCTATAAGTTGATGATAAGGTGTTCAAAAACACTATATAAAATATAAATTAAAAACATTAAGTTTATGTGAATTAAGTAACTTTGTTCCTCTTCCAGACTAATGAAGTAGCTGAAAACTACTTACAATAGTCCTTGCAACCCTGAAGAGGTAAGGACTAATAAGATAAAAGAAATTAACTTATATATATTTTTAAAAATTTATTAAATAGAAAAAATAAAATGTGTTAAAAATATTTTTAAGATGAATGTAATTAATATTTTTAAAAGTAATTTTTTTATTTATATAGTTGCATATAAATGAAAATATTATATATTATTATAAGATAAAAATGAACATTAATGCATGCAACATCTGGATTATGATAAGTTATCTTGAAACAAAATATATGAAATATGCTTTAATCTTTAATATATAATATACTATATATATATATATATATATATATATATTACACACACACACACACGATGGAAAAGTTTGAGATGATCTGTAAATTGTTTTTATTTTATTTTTTTTGAAATATTGAAATTTGACTCATCTACCAAATTACTTTATAGTACTAATGTGCATTTGGATTTGTAAAGGATTCTATTATTATTATTATTATTATTATTATTAAATGAAAAAAAAATCCATATCAACTCATTCAAACATGGAAAAGGAACCTTTTCTTCATTTATTACATCGAACTTAAGTAAAGAAAGAAAAAAAAAAAATTGCAAATCATATACATTATTTATAATAAAAAGTATTAGAAAATATATGAGCAATATCTTTAATATTATAAAATCAGCTAAACTAAATGTTATTATAAAATTTATTTTTATTTTATATATATATAAAGAGACAAAATGGTATGGTAGTAAAGATTATTGAAAAAAATAAAAAGGAAAATGAATGTAAATTTCTTTCTTAATAGTAATTTATTTCAAAGATTATGATCAATTCAACCACTACTAAATTGGTGTTTCAAATTTTGTTATTTGTGGGACAAGAGATCCACTTTTTTAGAATGATGAGTTCTCCTAATATCTGCAAAAGTGTACATATAAAAATATCTACATATAGACATTTTTTCCTTATTATTTACAAATTTAAAATATAATAACTATAAACATAACGGCTCAAATAGGGATGACATGAGTAAAATAGACTATTGAGGGATAAAGGAAGAGACCATTTACAGAAATAAAGATAACATTAAAGATATTATAACATTAAAATTTAAAGATAAATTGTTGGGTGATAAAGAATTAGAAGAAAAAAAAAGAAACTAAGATATTATAAGGGGATAATCAACGCCAATCTCGAAAATAAAAAATATGTTTTTTTCTTGTTCACTTAAAGAAGGAAATAACCATTGCTAAGATAAAAATAAAATTTGCATGAGCTATATAGTGAAACTAGGAGTTGGTCAATTCTGAAAATACCATAGGTGTTGGAAAACATGATAGTACTGAGAAGGGGGGTAAATCAGTATTATGACCAATTTTAACAATTTCATTTCTCCAATTGCATGGATTTATACAAAAATCTAGATGGACTCAGATGTCTCAGACTAATCCAACAAGCGAATAACCTTGGATATTTCCTAAAGTCGTAGAATTTTTACTATTAAACCTACCTGTACCTCAAACCTTGGTTTCTCATACACCCTTAGTATTTTTTCTAAGTGTTATATACCATTGGAAAGGTCTCTCAGAGGAATACACAATGAAACACTAATTTTTCTCATTTGAGATGAAGAATTAAGGAAAAAGTGTCTTCAAAGCTTTAAATCCATAGCATCTATACTTGACTAACCAAGCTCCCCGTGAACTTGGCACAACCAACTGCAACTACAAACTTTGACATAAATGACAAAATTTTGCACCGTAGTCTCCCCCTTTTGTATTGATGGAAACACATTCCAATGTTGTTGGTCATTGAATGAAAAACTACTTACAGATATTTGTTCATTCACCCCCTTTGACATCAATGCAAAAAGAGCCTATATATTCTATATATGGCCATTCTCCCCCTAAGAGAATATAGTAGGTTGTTGATGATTATTTTTATATGCACATGTTCTCCTTGAGCTTATAAGAAGCCAATGGTTGATTACTCTCTATCTTCCAATTCAACCAATAACCATATTGTATCTCTCCAATGTTGTTTCAAGGTTTGACTCTTCATTGGTTCTTGGATTTTAAGAGAAGATTTATGAGAAATCTCCCTTTTTTAATATCCTCCCTCTAAAAGAATATTTATGCCTTCGTAGACTTTGCAGTCAAATCGTTGAGTGGAGGTCGGTCCCTTGTCCCACAAACAAGGGGTCTAATACACTAATTTGGTGTCTCACTTGGCTGTGACCTTCAAATTGGATAACAACAATAATAAGTAATAATGTATGACTGGTAATTTTAATTCCTACTAAACATATTAAATGTTGTGTCTAGCTTCTTCTCTCCATCTACTCTAACATTTGGACTCTTCTCCTTTGATCATGCTCCCCTTAAAAATATTTCTCAACATATATGGGTTGCTTACACTGGATGGATGCTCTATCCAGTACTCAATCATTGTCTTCTACCCCTGTGAATGCTTCCATTTATGTTTCTTGTAATCATATTATGTTGTTTTCGTTTTCTCACTCTTCCACTTTGCTTTTGAGAAGCCATAAGCTAATCATCCCCCTGGATATAACCATTTATTGTTGTTGTTTACTCACTAAACTTGCAATGCTCTTCTTACTCTTGAGATTCCATCTGGGCTTGCTTTCCTTGCTTTTCTTTGGAATTTTAATCATACAATTATCCTTGACTAATTTAGACAATTTCCCTCTTTCAAAATAAATTATTGAAGAGATGAGGGAAACATGACTTCCAACTTTTGTATTAAGTACTAAAAGGGTTCTCTAGAATGGGGCTTGGTGATTATATCAACTATTTGTTCCTTTGTGGATATATACTCGAACTTCACAATCTAATCAACTACATGTTCTCTAAAAAAGTGATACTTGATACGTATGTGTTTGGTTTTTTAGTGAAGAAAAAGATTTGGGGTATACTTATAACACTTTTATTATCACATTTTATGGATATAGGTTCACCATAAGTTACCCTCATGTCATGAAGTGTTTGCTTCATCCACGGTTTTTGAGTGCAAGATTTTGCAACTATTATGTACTTGGCTTCAACAGTAGGCAATGAGACAAAGGTTTATGTTTTGCTCAGCCATACTAGCAATGAGGTTCCTAGAAAGAAGTAACCACTAGTTGTGCACTTTCTATCATATATAAAACTAATCAAATCTAGATCTGTGTATGCAATCAATAAAAAGTTCTTACCCTTTGAATACCACAATCCATAGTCCATTGTGCCTTTTAGACTTCTAAAATTTTGTTTGTAGCTAAAAAGTGGCTTTGCGGGGAGTTGATTGGTATCTTTCTACCAAAAAATAGTTTGCATTATGTTTGGTTAGGAGGTCATTAGATACAACACATTGTGAATCATTTATCTAAAGAATTTTTGGCTGACCTTTTGTGGCTCATCATCTTTACTTAACTCACATTTAATGACCATAGGAGTACCAAAAGGTGAACACTCTTCCATTCCAAATTTCTTAAATATTTATTTGAGGTACTTTCCTTGGGAAATTAACATGCCTTTTGAACCGAGTGTAAACTGTAAATCAAGGAAAAATGAGAGTTCTTTGAGCATGGACATTTCAAATTCATTGTTCATTTGAGATGTAAACTCTTGGTTTAGTGAATCTGCATTACTATAAAAAATTATATCATCAACATAAACAATAACAACCAAGAGATCTTCATTATCAGATTTTATATATAAATTATTGTGAGATGTCCCTCTTTTGAACCCTTGCTTCTTTAGATATTTGTCTAGTATGTAATACAATTCCCTTGTTGCTTGATTCAGTCCATATAATCACCATTAGAACCCACATACATCATCAATATTTTCTGATAATTGAAAAGCTTTAGGTCATTCTATATACACTTCTTGTTCGTTCTCCATTCAAGAACGTTGATTTCACCTCTTGTTCAAGTTCTCCATTCAAAAACGTTGATTTCAAAGTCATGTAATATACTCTCAAATTTTTATGAGAAAAAAATGCAAGAAAAATTCTAATTTCTTCTAATCTTGCTACCATAACAAAAGTTTATTCAAAATACAAGACATAATAAAATATAAATAGAATTATAAAAAACATATTAATTTTAAATAAGTAATCATTAATATTAAAAATTAAAAAACATTATGCTTTTTAGTTCAATATCGTGAGTAAAAAATTTAATAATTTTCAAAATCAAATTATTTTCCTAAATTATCTATATGAAATGATGGGAAAGCTAATATACTTGAATTAAAACAAAAAAACAAACAAAAAAATGAAATTATTTGTTATTTAAGTTATGTATATTATTAATATTTTATTTTAAATAGTTACCTTAATCTTTGTGAAATTTTAAAATAGATTCTTAAATGGTACTTTTCATATTAATTTTGAAGGATCAAATTTAGGCGAAAGAAATTCATATGAAAACTTTTGATGGAGATGCCTACAATTGAATTGATATTTAAATTTGGTAATATATATCACGAATTATATTCTCAGTTATATATGTAAACAACTTCATGTGAATAGAGTTTGTGTTTTTCCTGTGAAAATATATTATAATAAAATTTTTATATTGTATAAGAAATTAAATAGATGTTTATAGTATGATTAATCCGAAAAATATCTATCTACATTATAGATTATAAAAGTTTTAAATCTAATTGTATATTAAATCTTATAAAATTGCATATTAAAAACTTAGATTCATCTACATTTTCAATAAATATTTTAAATTAAAATATAGAACACTAAAACTAACAAAAACATAAATTAAAATACAACCTTATATCTCCAAAAGCACATTCAATTGTCAATGTGACAATATCTGTTATGTAAGCAAATATCAATTTACACATCTCCTTAACTTTGATGGCCAAATTACCCAATCGAAAGTAATTTGTCCATTATATAAAATGTTATTATTTCCAAAAGAAAATTAAAATAAAAAGCATTTTGAGGATACAATAAATTTTCCGACGTGGACAATAGAACGTATGGTCTATCCCACATCGGAATGTAGAAAATAGTGGTCTATCTATAGTGAAATTTGATTGAGGGTGATGGTTGAACAAACAATCTTGAACCCGCCATTATAATTACAATTATTTGTGTTAACAAATATTTCCACCATTATCATTTGGCAACATCCTCCACTCTTGTTGCCCTGCACAATCACCTACCTCACAAGCACACACATAATCGCTCCGATCACTATAAATGTATATCACATCTCCCATGCCCTTGCATTTCACTCTAACCTCCCTGCATTCTAGCAAAATATGGATTTACACATGTTCCTTGGCTTTGACGACGGACATGAGCAAGTTGTCCATCTCACATCATTTATTGTTTCCAAAATAAAAATTAAAAACATTTAAAAGTAAACTAACACCCTTCCGCGTGGATGCCCCACCTACAGCGAAATTTGATTGAGAGTGATGGTTGAACACACAAACTTGAACCTCCCATTGTAATGGTAATTATTTGCGTCAATAAATATTCCACCATTATCATTTGGCAACATCCTCCACACTTGCTGCTGCCCTGCATGATCACCAACATCACAAACACACACATAATCCCTCTGCTCACTGTAAATGCATATCACATCTCTCATGCCCTTGCATTTCACTCTAGCCTCCCCACATTCCTCCTCCTCCTCATCTTTCCCAGTGACCAAATTAAACATGTGAGTCGGCACTCGAGCCATCTTTGTGCACACAATATTGGTGGCCTCGTGGTTTACAATGTTATTGAAGTTCCACACTCGGAAACTCAACCCACCATCGTCATGCCTTAATCCTCCCACAACCAAACCCATCATGGAGAGTTGTGGATGAGGATAAGAGCTATTGATCCCAACAGATGGGTTTTTCTGTATGGCTTTTTGACTGTACAACTTTTTGACTAGCAATAAAAAAATGAGTAAGAGTGGCAAGGCATAAACTTAGCATAACCATTCAACCTGCCATGAAAATGGATGGATCCAAATAAGAGAAGGTGTTGTACATTTCTCATTATCATCGGTGGATTTCAAAGGACTGCACAATCACCAATTGGTTGAATTAAAAGATTTTAAACCCAAAAACCTAATTTTTAATTCGCGAGAACACGCCATGTCAATAAAATCACAATGGGTTAGCTTAGTCAAAGTCATTGCTTAAATAGTTCTTCAAACCTTTAAAATATTTCTTGACACAGTGAACTTCGCTTTATTTTATATTAAGTTCAAATTTAGTCACTCAAATCTGAATGATAACAAAAGAAGGCTAAAATCTAGGACAAAGAGCACCTTGCTTATTATTCAAAACTAATTTTCGAAAACAAGTAACTAGAAAATGACGGCAGTGTTGATGACATGACAGTCATATGGTATTTAACCTCGTTCCTGGTGCCACTACTCTGAGGAGGAATCTACAGCATGGAGAAGCAGCTAGATCGGTGATTATGAAAGCCATATGGTATTGATCTTCTGGTTAGTGCTAATAATTTGAACAGGGCTTTTGTGCAAGGTGACACCTTTTTCTTCACTGGTTTTTCAAGAATAACACTCTTATATTGCAAGTTTTATACTTTAAAGGAGGGAACAAGAACAATTTATTCTCAGGATCCTTGTTTTTAAATTAAAATATTTCAACATACATAATCAATTTATTTAGGATCTTCATTGGGATATTAAGAATTTGATTAGTGAACAATAATTAAAGTTATATATTTAATAAATAGTGATTAACATAAAATATAATAAGATTAATGTTTAATTTCTATGTTAAATAGAATGCTATAATTTTATACAATTTTTATTAAAACAATTTCCTATTTGATGCAAGAGCATTCAACCTAAGGAAAATCAATGTATTTTAGTAGACATAGGGGCGTCATGTGTTCTAAGGAAGTTGGTTTCCTAAGTCTCAAATTAGTGTAATATTTAAGCTTTTAAGTGATTAGAATATGAACTAATTAGATGTGTGAGGATGTTTGTAAATGCTCTCGAATAAAGGAGAACATGAGTGGTTAATAATGACAAGAGAGTTAGAAGTCAATTATAACTCTAAAGGTAGTTTCATGATTTGAGGAACTAGAGAGAGTTCTTAGGAATTAATTGAAGTTAGAAGTGGAAATAGAGGACATTTAGGATTTAGTTCAGTAGATCTAGGATTTGATCCAGAATTAGTTCAATAGAACCTTTCTCGTATAAAATGTCAGCCTATGGGCAGAGTAGAGAAGGAGGCCACTGATATCAAAGATCAGGCCTGTGAGAGACTGAGAGTCTTGAATGTAATAATTTTTTTATATTTATATATATAGAGGTTTATTACCTAACTGTGTAACTGTGGGAAATGGGTATTTATGAATGAATTATATGTGAATTCATAGGTTTTGTAATAGGGGTTGCAAGAAAAATTCTAAAGGATACGCAGAGGAGCAGAATGATTCAGATGAAAAAAAGGGAACTTTGAATCTAGTTGAAGATTACAGTCAAGCTCTGGAAAAGTAGTGAAGTGAGAATTCGCAAAGGTTAAGCTTAGAGAAAGGTTGAGGAGCGGAAGAGAAGAAGCCGAAACCTTGAAGGGAAACCCAAAACCACAAGGAAAAACACTAAATGATGAATTAAATTTAAAGAAAAGGAATGAGCAGAGAAATGAAGAGGTAGTACATAGGAACCGTTAGATCTCAAAGATCAACAGTCATCGCATGAAAGAGCATGCAGAAGATAACTCACGAAGAAGCAGTTTTTATATAGGAAAGTGGATTTCGAGTGGAAGAAGGACCGTAAGTGGTATTCTTTCGTTTGGCTCTAATTCCATTCATAACGTGACACGTAGTAGAGTAGTGGAGAGGGGAAGCCACTTTATCGGTTGGTTAAACCCCATGCTTGTTATCTACCCAAAATCAGGGTTAATTGTCGAATCTATCAAGGATAGATTAATGGTGGAGATTATAAAGCAAGTTGTTTGATCGCTGGTCGGAGTTTGAATGGAGAGCACAATGGAAAGGTGATGGATGAGTGCGGACCCAACAACAATTATGAACATGGGTTTATAATGTTTGAAGTTCGGTCTATGTGTTTCGGTCAGGTTATTCCTTTGTATTCTGATATAATTGAAGTCCCATGTTTAAAGGTAAGTTTATGCAATAAATGTTGTGTAACCAATGTTTAAAGAGGGAAGGTTATATATATGTGGTTAAAGGGTTGAGGAAAGCTTAAACTAAGGTTAATGGGAGTGAATGAGTCCCGATAGAAGGGTTTAATAAGAGGCTTTAATAAAGTCATAAATGAAGGCTTGAGGGTTGACTAAATCCCGATAAGTGGATATTGCCTAAGGGTTAGGCTATGTTGGGTTTTAATAAATTATTCTGTGGAGGTTAAGAAAGGGGCCTTTAACCATTGATGCTTTAGATTTTGATTCGTTATAGAGTTAAAATTCTTGGGACAAATGTACTTATGCATTTTAGATGCATATTGTGGGTGTAAGAGGGGGTAACCCTGGCACCATTTCGTATCATAGCAAAGTTTCTAATTGAAACAATTGTTGTTAAAATAGAACAAAGAAATTATATATGAAAGAATTGAGAACAAAGTTATGTGTCAAAGATGTTTATGCAGTCAAGGAAGGATTAGATTCTAATCAGACAAAAGTAGGCACAGAGAGGTGATGTGTAGTAGAACTTGTAGATGTAAGAAGTAGAGGACAATCCATTCAAGGTACACATGGAATGGTGAAACAAGATCATGCTGAGATCTTGAAGGTGAGGTGATAAGTTATTTTTTGATTTGAGAATGTGTGTTTATACATTGATATGCAAGTGACAACATAAGAAGGTGTGAAGGTTGCAGCAATCTAGAACAATGAGTGCTCAATTGGTTCTAAAGAAAAGAACTAGAGAGATGCTAAAAGATTGAGCTCAAAGGAGAGAAGCTTAGTCAAGCATATGTGGCAAGAAGGAGACTTATTACTGCAGAGGGATTGTTGCAGATCACAAAGGAAATTTCACATAGGATGTGCATAGAATTGCTAAGAGATGATGGAATCTAGTAAGACTTTCTAAGTGAAAAAAGAGGTGGTCAAGACCAAGTATTTCATTGTGATTGAAATACAAGACGATAGTTGTGTTCTTGAGAAGTGCATATGAGTTGAAGCCTAGAAGGAGTAGAGAGAAGTGCTCAAAGGAGGTTCCAGAGATAGAGAACCAAGTGCTCGCCAAAAGACCAAGTACAGAGGAAAGCTTGGTGAGGTAAGTTGCAACAAGGAGGACTTGTTGTTACAGAGGCTTTAATGTAGCTCATAGTGAGTGAGTGAGGAGCTCATGAAGAGAGAAGAGAAAAAGATGGCTACTGATAGTCATAGTAGAGGTTTTGAGGAAGACCACAATAGAAGAAAGATGAAGAAAGAGGATGCCAAGGCAAATGGCAAGAGGATGAGTCAAGAGGAAATTGGCAAACAGATTGCAGAGTTAAAAGAAAAACTCGATGCATTAAGAAGAATAATTGAGGAAAGCCAGAGATTACGTTGGGTCTTGAGGAAGAAGCCAGTGAAGTGGCATAAGTTACAGAGAAAGCTACAACAGAGGCACGTAAGGTGGCTGATGGAAGAATTCAAAGAAGCTAAGTTGGAAATGAAAATGGAAGTGTCCATTTTTGAAGCAGAACAGGGTGAAGTTCTGAGAGAAGATGAAGACTTGAAGACTGAAACTTCAAGTGAGGCCAAAGGATCACATGGTTTTAAATCTAACAATTTGTGTATGTTTGCAAGTGAAATATGTAAAGAAGGACAATTTGTTTATATTGTCATAAAGGAGGAAGAAGACAAGAAGAATGTAAATTTTGTTCTGGAAGAAGATGAGATAGATAGGTCTTATATACAGATGGGGAAAGATATCAAGCAACCAAGTGAAGGGCTTGAGGAGATTGAAGAGGAGACCATTGAAGAATTTCTGAATCATATGAAGGATTTAGAATAACAAGGATATATGGTGGTTGTAACATCAAGTGGGACCAAAGGGTCTTATGTTTTTAAGATTGATAGTTTGTCTCTGGATGCAGAACAAATGAAGGAGAATATTAATGCAGATGGTGAGACAAGGATAGCTCTTGGAGAAGGTAAACAACAAGAGATTAAAGGTAAACTTGAAGAAGATACTATGTTAGCTGAAAACATAGTAAAGGATCATGAGTTCACTATGATGATAGGCACAGTGGAAATAGTCATGGAAACTGTTAAGCCAAATAGTAAGAAAGAAAGACATCTACTGAAAGATGTTAAGAAGGAAGAACCCTATGCAAAGGACATAACCTTGGGAGAAGGAACGCTAACAAAGGAGTGTTTTGCAGAGGATGAGAAATCTTTTGAAACTGTTAGAAGTTTGGAAGAGTATCTTTGAAAAGATAAAAACTTTGAAGTAAAGGAGGATGGAGAATTTATCTTAAATGAGAGAAGTAGTGATTTATTGCAGCAAAAATAACTTAATAATGCATTGATATTTGAAACTATGACAACGCAGGAATAATTTCTTGTGAAAGAAGGAGATGAAATCAAGTTTGAAGAGCTGATATGTGAAGCAACCGTTGAGACTATTGAACCTTGTGATTTTCAAATTGATAATTTGTTTATAAATGCAGGAATTATAAGTGATGATGAAGTACCTATGAAGTATCACAGAGAAATTGCATTGCTAGAATATTTGCTAGAAAATTCACAGTATTATCGTGTGATTGCAGAAGAAGGAGTTCACTACAGTGGAAAAGAGCAGGAAGACATCATTAGAGAAGATGATGTGGGGGAGAGACTAGTTGACGGTCTCATGAATTCTTTTAAGAATTCAAAACAACATACTGATGTCCTAACAGAGGAGAAAGAAACAGAGCAACAAATTGAATTGTTGCCAAAGGAAGATAAGGCACAAAAGCCTTATGTTTTTTATTTTAACAAGTGTTTTGCGAGTGCAGGTTTTGTTACAGATGCTAAAGGAAATTTGGCACATATGAGCAGCCAAATAAAGATGAAAGAATATGATTCCGTGGAAGAATTTAATCCATGGAACAGAGATGCTCAATTGCTGGAGAGAATGCTGGAAAGTTATGATTTAGTGCACATAGAAATAATCATGAAAGAGGGTAAGTATGAAAGGGAGGTAGCAAGAATAATAGAACAAGTAAGAATAAGAGGAAGAGTAAGAGTAAGTGATAGCATTCAACAACTTCAAGGAGAAGAACGACATATTGAAGAGTTGGTGGACAACAACAACAACCTGAAACAAAGAGAAAGAGGCAAAAGTAAGTGGAAAAGAATAGACCAAGCCAAGGATGTGTTGGAGATGGAGATTGAAGAATTATGGAACCTAATGATGAAATAGGCCATAGGGAGGAAAATGATAGTAGCAGGAAACATGATCAATCAGAGTTTGAACTTGGTTGACAAGGAGAGGAAGATGAAACAGAAAATAGTAGACATACAATAACAACAAAGGTGCAGAGCTTTCAGACAGCTACAAACTAAAGTTTGGGACGCTAGATGTTTTCTATAAACACATGAAGACACATGATCAGGAGATCATGAATGTTTTATACTTTGGGAGTCTGATGCAAGAGCATTCAACCCAATGAAAATCATTGCATTTTAGTAGACATAGGGGGGTCATGTGTTTTAAGGAAGTTCGTTTCCTAAGTCTCAAATTAATGTAATATTTAGGCTTCTAAGTGATTAGGATAGGAATTAAATAGATGTGTGAGGATGTTTGTAAATGCTCTCAAATAAAGGAGAACATGAGTGGTTAATAATGACAAGAGACTTAGAAGTCAATTATAACTCTAAAGGTAGTTTCATGATTCGAGGAACTAGAGAGAGTTCTTAGGAATTAATTGAAGTTAGAAGTGGACATAGAGGACATTTAGGAGTCAGTTAGTAGATCTAGGATTTGAACCAGAATTGGTTCAACAAAACCTTTCTGGGATAAAATGTAAGCCTATGGGTAGGGTAAAGAAGAAGGAGGCCACTGATATCGAAGATCAAGCATGTGAGAGACAGAAATCTTCGAATTTAATCATTTGTTTATACTTATATATACAGAGGTTTATTCCCTAACTATGTAATCATGTGAAATGAGTATTTATGAATGAATTATATGTGAATTCGTAGGCTCTGTAATAGGGGTTGTAGGTAGAATTCTGAAGGACACACAGAGGAGCAGAATGATTCAGAGGAATCATAAAGGGACCTTTCAATCTAGTTGAAGATTAGAGTGGAGCTATGGAGAAGTAGCGAAGTGAGAATTCGCAAAGGTTAAGCTTAGAGAAAAGGTTGAGCAGCGGAAGAGCGGAAGCCGAAACCCTGAAGGAAAACCCAAAACCATAAGGAAAAACACAGAATAACGAATTAAAGTTAAAGAAAAGGAATGAGTGGAGAAGTGAAGAGGTAGCGCATAGGAACTGTTATATCTCAAAGATCAATGGTCATCGCATGAAAGAGGATGAAAAAGATAACTCGTGAAGAAGCAGTTTTTATATAGGAAAGTGGATTTCACGCGGAAGAAGGATCGTAAGCAGTATTCTTCCATTTGGCTCTGATTCCATTCATAATGCAACACATAGTAGAGTAGTTGAGAGGGGAAACCTATTTATCTAGCATTTAGACCCCATGCTTGTTATCTACCCGAAATCGGGGTGAATCGTCAGATCTATTAAGGATAGATCAACGACGGAGGTTATAATGCAAGTTGTTTGATTACTGATCAGAGTTTGAATAGAGAGTGCAATGGAAAGGCAATGGATGAGTGCGGACCCATTGACAATTATGAACACGGGTTTATAATGTTTGAAGTCTAGCCTATGTCTTTCGGTCAGGTTATTCCTTTGTTTGATATGATTGAAGTCCCACATTTAAAGGTAAGTTTATGCGATAAATGCTATGTAACCAATGTTTAAAGAGGGAAGGTTATAGATATGTGGTTAAAGGGTTGAGGAAAGCTTAAACTAAGGTTTATGGGAGTGAATGAGTCTCGAAAGAAGGGTTTAATGAGAGGCTTTAATAAAGTCATAAATGAAGGCTTGAGGGTTGATTAAATCCTAACAAGTGGATACTGCCTAAGATTTAGGCTATGTTGGATTTTAATAAATTATTCCAGAGAGATTAAGAAAGGGGTCCTTAACCATTGATGGTTGGGATTTTGACTCTTTAGAGAGTTAAAATTCCTATGACAAATGTACTTATACATTTTAGATGCATACTGTGGGTGTAAGTTGGGGTAACCCTGGCATCACTAATCTAAAAAGTCATATAAAGATTATAGGAGCAAGACCATAAATTTTTAATAAAATTATAGCTTTGCTTAAAGCAAAATTTATTCTAATTGAATGGAGAGAAGCAACTTTTCATTTATATGAAAATATTCCATAATAATAATAGTCTAATTTTAAAGTCACCATCTAGCAAGACGTAAAATTGATAAATGAGAGAGGTGAAGGAGTGTTTTTGTAATTATTTGACTATTTAGTTATGCATATGTACATAGCTTACCCATGCTACACATAAATGACAAAATGGAAAAAGGAATGTTAAATCAATAACAAGATTATAACAAAAACATCCCCTCTCCCTATAATTATTTGGTTTATTTACAATCCTGGAATATGCATAACACAAACAGAGATCCATTTTAACAACAAATTGAAAATGAGCCCAGACGGATCAATTTTTTTTAGGTTAAAACTTATTTTAGAGTGCAAAAAACAGTGTATTTTTTTTTTTTTTTTGTTTAAATTGTATTTTTGAATGTTATAGAGATTACATAACATATGCATTGAGTTATTTTATGAGCGCATATTAAACCCGGTTGCTTTTGTTAATATATTTTTAAGTATGTGTCAATATTAATTCATATTAAAATATTTTATTCATAACC
>APFE030764459.1:44784-58744 GCA_000404065.3 Pinus taeda
AACAAATATTAATAAGTAACCACTATATTAAATAGCTAGTTTTTAAAATGAATAAATAAATAATCAAAGTCAAACTTCAAAGGAGGGGAGTCAAAAATTATAAAAACGAGTGAAGACCCTAATCGAGATAAGGTCATTTGATAAATAAAATAACTAATGGAAATAAAATAAAATAAATTAAAAATAATTAACGGAAAAATAAATAAAACAAAACAAAATATACACAAGTCAAAATAAATATATATATATAAATAAAGAAATAAAAATAAGGTAAAAATAAATATATAGAAACAAATAAATAAACAAAAAAACAGAAACTCACACACACACACACATATATATCCAAAGAAAAATAATCAATAAACACAATGAGGTCAACAATAAAATATAGGGCTCAGGCCCATTAAACAAATAACAAAAATACTAAAATGAGTGAAGAATGAATACGCTGATAAAATACATAAAAAACACGAAGGATCAAGAAAATAAACTCTAATGAAGAATAAATCAACAACAAATACTATAAAAATGATGCTAATACCTACAAAAAAAAAATCTAGCAAGACAAGACAGGGACCCAACTTCTACTAATATTCTAACCATCATCTCTATTGAAATTATTGGGTATTTTTTCAATTTCTAGGCCCTCTCTCAATTTACGATGATGAAAATGGCTAACCTTAGCAATGACTTGGGCCTCCTTAATGCAGATGTGATGCTTAGATTTATTTGAATTCTCCGCCAAAGCAGAGAAGTGGGTCCTGCCAAGCTTGATGTCAGCAGCATGCTCACGAATCCTTTGATTAATCAAGCGACCGGTCTCACCAATGTAGGGAGTCCAACAAGAGCATGGGATAACGTAAACACCTTTCATATTCTTGGGGTCCACTAGGTCTTTTACAGATCTAAGGGAGCTTTGTATGGTATTTAAAGGCTGAAAGGGTGAATCCACCTTATGCTTCCTTAGGATCCATGTAATCTTGTCAGTGGTCCCTTGGATAAAAGGAAGATGAACACTAGAAAATTGACCCTTGGTATCTTTCTTAACACTAGGACATTTTTCAACTTTAAGGAAACCTTAGTAGATTGGTGTCTACTACACCCATTATTAAAGAAAACACTTAGAGATGTGCTTTCTCCTCCTTGAGATGGTTCTCATCAAAAACTCTTAAAGCTCTAGTTGCTAAGGTGTTGGGAACACCAAGATTTTGAGCTGGGAAATGATGAGAATTAGCATGAAGATATTGTTTCATATGAGTTTTCTTCTAATATACCTAATGAGAGAAAGAGCCATTATCATTCCTTTAGAGGAGGACGTCATGGAAGGGAAGACTACCATTACATTCAAATTCCATGGTGAACTTTATAGAACTAGATTGATTGTTAAGATGGTGGAAAAATAGCTCCAACTTCTCTTTACCATGACACTAGATAACAAAAGTGTCATCCACAAACCTCTTCCACAACTTAGGCAAAAGACGAAAAGAGGCTAAGGCCTTTGATTCAAAATCCTCCATGAATAGATTAGCTACCACAGGGGAGAGCGGGGGGGACCCATGGCGACACCACAAGTTTGCTCATAGAATTCCCCATCGAAAGAAAAGAAAGTAGAAGTAGGACAAATACCAACTAAATAAGTCGTATCAAAATCTGTGATGCGGTTGATGACTTCAAATAATTTAAACATTATTATAATTTAGACATTATTGTTCAAATATAGGCATTACTTGAAATTATGTCCCTACATTGCTCTCTATTTAAGCCTTTGCCATGGTTTGCCTCTTCATTTTGTCCTGATGATGAAACACACTTGTTGGTTCGAAACTTGTCGGGCAAAAATTTCTCTCATGTGATTTATACCGAAAGACTTTGTTTAAATATTTTATTTTTACTTTAAAATGGTCAAACATACTTACACATGGTCTTCACACTATGTTGTAGAATGAGTATCTAGACTCAATAATAACTTTCATTATTCAAAACACAAACATAGTCTCCAAAAAGAAAATTCTATTATATGCAAAATGAAAATAATAAAATTCCATATTGGAGTTAAAAGGTGAAAAGTACTCTTCAAAATATTGATATAAACCATTGTTTTACATGATTCTCCAATTTGGAGTTTGAACTGTTTCAAATAATTTTGGAAAAAAGTTAGAGAATTAAAAAATGACTTTTATTAGAATAACAAAGTTAAAATTGGAAGAAAGATGAGAGAATCAAGAAATGACTTTTATTAGAACAACAAAAAGTTAAAATTCAAACTATATAGTCTATAATGTTAACATAATATATATGTTTGTTATCATTACCAAGAAAAGCTATATGTCAATATATAAGATATATAATCAAAATAACAAACATGGATAGGAATATATTACAATGGCAAGCATAGAGTGAAATTCAATTCAAAAGAGTTGGTTTTATAAGAGTTGGTTCCATAATAAAATAAAATGAAATAAATAAAAAATTGGGGAATTGAAGAAAATAATTTCTCCAATGAACTATTAACTATTTCAAATTTAGTAGAAAACAGAGTAATAAAAAAGTTGTTAATGATGATGGCAAGAAAATGAGTTTTTAACAATATGAAATTAACTTAATGGTTACTTGCATAGAACAATATTACTTTAAAAAAAAAAAAAACATAAGTACTAGTAAATTTTTGTTACTTATCATTAAAAATGAGGATATGAAAAAATATAAATGGAAAAGAAGGTTTATATCTATTTCACAAACAAAGGGCAATTGAGGATAAGATATTATTACTTATCATTAAAAACAAGGATATAAAAAAATATAAATGGGAAAGAAGGTCTATATCTATTTCGCAAACAAAGGGAAATTGAGGATAAGATGCATGTGATGTTAACTAATGCTATGGGATTGTTATTCTATATTGTATAATATGTAATTAGTTTTACATTCCATTTTTATGGTTAATAAGTCACCAAGACACAACTGTCTCGGACCTATATTTCATATGTATAAATAAGTTATCATTAATATTACGCTCTTTTCTTGTGCTCTTTCCTTGTGTTGTTTCATTGTGGAGTTTATTTGGGCTTGTAGAGTGGTATCAAAGCCCTAGTTGGGTTGTTCCTAAAATCCGTGTATTTGAAGTATATGGTAAAGGATATGCGGAGCGTGAAGACTATGAATATAGAGTTCACCAGAAGGTCAATCCAATGGAGCAATGCAGTGGGATGCCCAAACTATTGACTCTCTATAAGCTTCATATCTTTCAGTCATAATGAAAGACAATTGGAGAAATTGAGTGGCATATTTTTTTTTAGTAATTAGATTTACTACAATAAACAAGAGTTGAATCACATTATTTGCATGTACCACAATAAATATGAGTTTAATGATCGTAATATTTACGAAGGATAATAAGATACATTTACTGCAAATGGGAGATGTCTGAAGGATACAAAGTTTGAATGATACAAGTTTCTCGCAGAAATATTTTTGAAGAATACAATTTTTTTGCTGAAATTGTTTACTAGAGTATTTGTGAAGGATACTTAAAATGAAGTATATATATTTTGGTGGCTTGAATAAAACTTTTAGTTGAAGATTGGTCAGTTTTCTGGTGATTTGAAATACATTTGAAATATATATTTTTTTAAGAGGCCATTGGTGCATTATGTATATGGGACACATTGTATTATTTTCTAGCTCTATTATGCCAGCATGTACTTCATTACTCAATTTTATATTTCTGGGCGAACCATTATTTTTTTACTAAGTATCTCGGTGGGTATGGGTATACCTCCCCTATCTCATTGAGGTCTGGTACCACAATATAAAAGCACACTTGCATTAGTCTCACCCCCTTTGTCCCTATCCTCTTTCAATTCAGCTTTACTGGTCTCTCTCTCTCTCTGACTCCCCTCTGTTGTCTAGTGATAGTGTCTTTACAACATACTTTGTCATATGTTTTTCTCCTAACACTCGTACATTGGGGGTAATCCGTTATCACCAAAAAATTGATCATCTAGCCTAATTTACTAGAGAGATCGAAATACACCACGTAAATCCAATATTGCTATAGTAAAATTGCTTTCACTGCGAGAAATTACTTAATAAACCACCTTTATTAAGTAATTTATAGTTAAACCCATGAAGAATAATTAAATAAATCACTATTTGTTTGATTTTCTTCTAGGAATAATCAATTAAACCACTGTTCAAATATTATTCCTTGTCATATTTGACTCAATCATGAAAAATAAACAGATAAATCATTAATTATCTTATTTTTTCTAAGAATAATTAATTAATCACTAATTAGTTATTATTCTTTGTCAAATTTGACTAAATCCCTTAGGAATAATTAAATAAGTTCTTATTTATTTATTATTCCTTAACTAATTCCTTTAGATGATAGATAAATTATGTATTTATTTGTTATTTCTAAATAAAAGTTTAAATACTTTTTCCCTCCTAACCAAATATAATAAAATATTCCAGGTGGTTATTCTGGGAATGGGATCAATAATATTTTATTATTGCTCATTATTCGAGGATAACTCAATATTTTGTTATAAATATAATAGTTTTCCATTCATTATTCATTTTTGATTATTTTCATTGTTGCACTCACTATTGTAACTCTAATTATTTTCATTGTCACACACCATATTTTTCTTGGGTTTACACATTATAGAGGAGAGAGACTACACAAGATAAAGATGATTGAGGATAGCCAAGAACCCATTCTATAGAGGGGGATTGGTAACATTTATTTGTTCCCTTCACATGTGTTATAATAAAACTATTCTTTGTATATCTGGCTTCCATTGGATGATTGGAGTTATTACTCTTTCTTTTTGTTGTTTAATTACGATTGTGGCATAAATCCAGACTTTGGTAGGTTTTGTTTCTATCACTTTTTGTAGATCTATAATGCTTAGCAGCCATTAATATTGTTGAGATTGTTTGTCATCCACAATCTTATGTGGGTTCTTTTCGTACAACTTTGAGAAGAAAACACTACAACACCAACATGACATCCCATCACATGACCAGTGGAAGTTGTTACAATTGAACCCAGTGGTCTAGACCCGTGGCATGTGAATTGGGCAGTGAGTTGTTTGTTATAACAACTATGTTCCATTATGAACTCTGTTAAGACATTTTCTGCACAACAAAGTCATGCCACCTCCATGTTTGTAATCATCCTGTTGGACTGTCACATAGAGGTACCACCTCTATTGCATTGTCATGCCACATAACTCTTGTTACCTCGTCTACCCTGTCATATCATACAACGATACCACATCACAAACTCCATTGTAGTGTACATCAAAGTCAGATTTTTACTTTCAACCTCCATTATTTTCTTTGTATATAGGTTTGTAACCTAAACCTTTGCCATTGGACTTGACACCATGGTGGCAGGGTGTTAATGAATAAATTTTAAATGAAATATTAAATATGTAGATAATCAATGAACCCATACCATATGGTTTTATAACTTAATTAATCATTGAACCTTTGCACCATTTAATTCCATAGTTTAGCCTTACATCCCTTGTGCTATGTCTTAGCATGCAATTAACATTGTGCCCTTCCATTGCAAGGAAAATGTAGCTACCATGTTGAAAATGTTGTTGTATAGGAGTGTTGAGGTTGAGAGTTTTAATTTCTAAAAACCTGCAACTCATAATAACTTTTAAAATGTTATGGAGAGGCCATGTGGTAGCCATTCATTGGCCCACGCAGTGCTCTTTTCTTTGGATCAATTAAAACATACCAACCAATAGTAATTTGATAAACCAAAATAAACTACCAAGCAGAATCTGGGCTTGCCTCAATGTGAATTGGAAATTTGAGCATTGACCAACATCTGTGTTTTGACTTTGACTTGTGGTAACTTTGACTTTTTTCCTAGTTGTAGGAAAAAATTCAATGGATGTTTTCTCCCTTATACAGAGCCCAAATGAAAATCCAAAGATACCACCATAATCGACATGTCGACCTCTTTGACTTAATGCTAATTTCCTGAGAAAATGGGATGGTAAAATTTTATACAATTCGAGAATAGTTTTGCTACCTAGGACCATCTTGGTCTTTAAACATATAGCAAACTTTGAATTGACCTACAAGATCCATCCTAGATCATACCTCCCAACAAAAAGGAGTTTTAGACCTCCAAAAGTTTATTACAAACATGAGTTTTATAATAAAAATGCATCAGTATAAAAACCATCTAAACCCTACTGAGAGACCCAGCTAGGCCTACTAATGTGACACACACATTTATACATAGGGCATAAAATCTACCCAATTCCAAGTAGGATACTGTTCTAGAGACTTACATTCCTTTACTCCAGATTTTTTTTTTTTGTCTCTTGCTCTGTTTGTAATAGTGTTGTATCACGGGGTAACATCAGACATGTGCTCTTCAAATGTCGTCTCAGCTTGCATTGAGGACAAAATCTTTCTCTATTGTTTGTATTGGCTATCTTTTTTCTATATTTTATCAAGCTTTGTTTTGATGATGTTGAGTCCTTGTTTGACTGAAGCAAAGACTTCTCAGGATGTTTCCTCACTTGTAGTATTGCATCATCTTTATGTGTCTTACTCTTTGTAGCACCCTTATTTTTGTTGAAAACCTTTTGCTTCCAACATTCCTTTACACAATGCGTTTTACTCTCGCAAAAGGTACATGGATAAATCCTTTTAATGAATTTCAATAGGAAGTTTTCATTTAAGGACTCATCTTTTGAATCACTACTAGAGTGATTCATCTATTTAACTTTGCAGTCTAACGGCTCCTTTAGCATCATATTGGGGTGTAGGGACCAACATCGATCTATAACGTGACATCTCTTCCCGCATTAGTCACATATCGATTGATCATAGCCCAAGCCTTCATGTTATAGCCTTTCTTGCATGGAGATCAGTTGGAGCCTGCCTTATCCATGCTTGTCGAGGCCTTTTCCTTGTTGATATCCCATCTTGTTCATCAGTATCATATCCAGTCCTCTACCATGCCTCTCAAATGCTCCAATATCATGGTTGCAGATAGCCTTGCCCCTCTCTGAATCATTTCTTGGTGAGGCTGGTGCATAACGAGATTCCTCAGAAGGTGAGGAAAAGGTTCCAATGGATTCATCTATCGATTGCGCTTTTGGAGTGGTGGACAAAGATGAACTATATTAATCTTCTTGATGAAGAGGTGAGACTTCATTTCCCCCTATAGTAGATGAACTTAAAATTAATGGATTGTTTCTTCTTCAACTCTTCTATAGAGCTTCAATCTTTGCCTATAGTCCTTACTTGTCCTCTTGCAGAGCTTGCACCATTCGCCGCAATGCAACATTTTCCTGTTGAAATCCTTGGTTGAACTCTTTAAGTACTTGCAATCGAAGTTGTGTTGAGGTTTTACCAATTCTTACTCTTGGTGAGGACTCCCTCTGATACCAAAATATGATTTGAAATTGTGGAATTATATCGCTACCTGACACTTGGCAAGTTTTAAATGGGCCTTTCAAAACAATAATTTAATTCAGCTGAGCAAGTTAACCAAAAAGGACACAACAGACATAATCATGCAACATAAAATAGAATGACATCAATATTGTTGACAGAGTGCACCCCTCCAGGGCTACGTTTCTATTCCCTACTCTAAAAGGCTAGGTCGCTCATATTTCCATGAATAAGAAGAGGTACATCAATAATGTTGATACAATTGCAGTTATTTCCCTTAGTATGGAAATTCTCTATTTTAGAGGCCTCCCACAATTTTACTTAACATTCTACAAATGAATTGTCAATTGCAACAAGAATATAGAGTCTCAAAGCAATGACTTTGACCTCTACTGAAATGGAGTATTCGGGTTTCAATAATACATTTATTATTTACCTCATCTCCACTTGTCTAAGTGAGACATAGTTTAGGTACAATTTTCGGCAAAATTCGCAACTACTACTAATAAACAAGTACTGTTATTGAATCCAAAACATGTGAAAACCCCCATTTTGTCTCTTTTAGTGTCCAATTCGGCTTTTGTATGCTTCCAGAAAGCCAAAAACTAACTTGACCAAAACTTCAACCTACACAACTCCGAGATGGCGGAGTGGCTCCACATCTCCTAGAACTCAAAACTACACTACAACAACATTCTAGCTTGCTTGACTTGCCTATGAAAGGATTCACTAAAATTCTTGCATTTTCCTTCCTAAATTGCTTTACTTTGAATGGAGCTATGACCTCTTTTTATATAATTTTCTAATTATAATTTTGGAGTTGTATTCAACAACATTATAATTTTTGGCTATTGGAATAAAATCGATAGCACATTTACAATAACAACCCATATTACTTGTTAAGTCATTGGACAACATATTAAACTTAATCCTAAGTTTTCGAATGGTTATTAACAACCACGACTTCGCATAATTACACATAGCTAAATGGGTTTTCATACTTAAGGTTGGTGCAATATTGTTGGTCATCATTGCAAATACCTTGGCATTGCAGTTATCACATTATAACTTTAATGTTTTCTTGGATGTGGTCCATTTTCGCCCTGACTTGTGGCAGGTGACGTAGCCATTGGTAATATAACCATGTGCCATCTGATGCCACCTTAGCACCGCGCCAAGTGACTGGATCGATCCTTGATGGTGACCTACTCATCGATAGTTCGTTCCAACATAACACCCCATCACATGACCTGTGGCAAGTGTTTTAATTGAACCTGATAATCTAGACCCGTGGCATGTGAACTAGCTGGTAAGTTGTTTTTTATAATAATTATGCTATGTTATGAACCCCGTTAGCACATTTTTTGCACAACAAAGTCGTGCCACCCCCGTGTCCATAACCATCTTGTTGGACTCTCACATAGCGGTGCCACCTATGTTGCACTGTCATGCCACATAACTCTGAACTAGGTGGTGAGTTGATTTTTATATCAATTATGCTTCGTTATGAACCCCGTTAGCACATTTTCTGCACAACAAATTTGTGCCACCCTCGTGTCTGTAACCCTCTTGCTAGACTGTCACATAGTGGTTCCACCTCTATTTCACTTTCATGCCACATAACTCGCACCACCTCCTCTGTGTTGTCATATCACATATAAATGCCGCATCACAAACTCCATTGTAGTATACGTCAAAGTTGAATTGTTACTTTTAACCTTCGCCATTTTCTTTGTATATATGTTTGTAACATAAACCTCCACCATCGGACTTGACACCATGGTGGTAAGGTGTTATGGCATAAAGTTTAAATGAAATATTAATTCTATGGATAATCAATGAAACCATACCATATGGTTTTATAACTTAATTAATCGTTGAACCATTGCACCATTTAATTCCATATTTTAGCTTTACCTCCATTGCGCTATGTATTAGCATGTAATTAACATTGCACCCTTCCATTGCAAGGAGCATGTAGCTAGCATGTTGGAAATGGTGATGTATGAGAGTGTTTAGGTTGAGATTTTGAATGTCCTAAAACCATGCAGCTCATAATAACTTTTAAAAGGCTATGGAGAGGCCACATGGCAGCCATTCATTGGCCCACAAGGCACTCTTTTTTTTGGCTCAATTAAAACATATCAACCAATAGTAATTTGATAAACCAAAATGAAATACCTGGTGGAATATGGGCTTGTCTCAGTGTAAACTGGACCTTTGGGCGCAGTCCCACATCTGCATTTTGACTTTGATTTATGGTAACTTTGAATTTTTACCTAGTTGTAGGAAAAACTTCAATGGATGTTTTCTCCCTTATATGGAGGCCAAATGCAAATCCAAAGATACCACTAGAATAAACACATCGAGATCTTCAACTTAATGTTGATTTCGCGAGAAACTAGGATGGTAAAACTTTGCACACGTCAATAACAGTTTTGCTACCTAGGACCATCTTGGTCTTTAAACATATAGAAAACTTTGAATTACTTACAAGATCCATCCTAGATCATACCTCCCAGCAAAAAGGAATTTTGGACCATCAAAATTTTATTAAAAACATGTTTTTTATTGCAAACATGCATTAGTATAAAAACCATCTTAACCCTAGTTACAAACTCATCTAGGCCTACTCATGTGACAGACACACATTTATACATAGGGCATAAAATCTGCCCAATTCCAATTAGGAGATTGTTATGGATACTTATGTTCCTTTTCTCCAAGTTATTTTACTCTCTCTTTCTATACTTGTACTGGTGTTGTCTCATGAGCTAACATCAGACATGTGCTCTTCAAATGTCCTCCCAGCTTGCACTGACGACAAACTCTTTCTCAGAGTTTTTATTAGTTGTCCTTTTTCTAGATCTTTCTGAGCTTTGTTTTGATGATGGTGAGTCCTCGTTTTACTGAAGAAATATCCTTCCAGGACATTCCTTCACTTGTAGTGTTTCATTATCTTTCTGTGGCTTACTCTTCGTAGCACCCATATTTTTGTTGAAAACCTTCTGCTTCTAGCACTCCTCTAAACAATGTGTGTTACTCCCACAAAAGGTACCTGGATGTAACAGCCCAAAAACGGATATCTAATTAACTTATTAACATTAAATTTAAATGCTTACCTAAGCTTACTTGTGCTAGAAATAGGCTTACCGCAACAATACCATATGTAACAGCACAAGTAAAACTAAAATTAATGTCAAAATGAAAACAATTCTTTCAATGAAATTATACCTGTACTTTACGGCTGCGAAGTGACCACAAGATTTTGGGGATGACTCTCCTCCCAACCATAGGCTCAATTGTGCAGGATTCTACTACAACTGGCCACCCCCGAGCCCTCAATCAACGACTACTGCCAGTATTCCTAAGTCTTAGTATACCATTCTCCCAAGATAGAACCTCAGAATGATCAAACCCCTCCCATCCTCCTCATCATTCATTAAATAGAACAAAACATTCGAAGGGAAACCACATGCACACCCTCCATGTGTCTGCATGCTACATGCCTACCCTCCATGTGTCTGCATGCTACTTTTTCTTTATTTTCCTTTGATTTTTTTTGATAATTTCCCCTTTTTTTATTAGAGCTTTAATATGGTTATCTTTATTTATTTATTTTTATTATGATTTATTTATTATTATTCATTATTTTTATTATTAATTATTATTTTTGTATTATTTTTTATTAGTTCTTATTATTTATTATTGATTATTAAGGGAGGGATGTTACATACTCTCCCACTTTAAGGAACTTCGTCCCGAAGTTAAGTTTTTTTTTTACTATTTTTGTATTATTTTTATTTCTTCATGTTGCCAACACCCTCTGCTGAACTAGTATAACCAGCAGGCAACGAAAGTCCCCAACACCCTGGGAAATCTCAAGGAATCTCTATCCTTTTTCCCACTTTCGGCACCAGGCTAGGCCTGACCCGATCTGTATCCTAGTCCAAGGCTGGCCCCTAAGGCTCGCGCCTGACTCAGACCTCATCTGCCCCAAGGCAAGCATCCTGTCTGGTACTCAATGACCACGGGCATCTCGCAAGCTGTCCCACTCCCTCCACAACTACTAGGGCGCACAGCTGTAGGCATCGAAGTCCTTTACATCCCTTCCAGACTTCGGCATCCCAATCCAATAACAGGCACCTAGCCTGGAACATCAGGCACCAAGCCTAGAATCATCAGGCACCAAGCCTGGAACATCAGCCACCAAGCCTGGAATCATCAGGCACCAAGCCTGGAATCATCAGGTACTCAGCCTTATTTTTATTTCTTCATGTTGCCAACACCCTCTGCTGAACTAGTATAACCAGCAGGCATCGAAAGTCCCCAAAACCCCGCGAAATCTCACGGAATCTCTGTCCTTTTTCCCACTTTCGGCACCAGGCTAGGCCTGACCCGGTCTGTATCCTAGTCGAAGGCTAGCCCCCAAGGCTCGTGCCTGACTCAGACCTCATCTGCCCCAAGGCAGGCATCCGATCCGGTACTCAATGACCACGGGCATCTCGCAAGTTGGCCCACTCCCTCCACAGCTACTAAGGCGCACAGCTGCAGGCATCGAAGTCCCTTACATCCTTTCCAGACTTCGGCATCCCAATCCAATAACAAGCACCTAGCCTGGAACATCAGGCACCAAGCCTGGAAGATCAGACACCAAGCCTGGAATCATCAGGCACCAAGCTTGGAACATCAGGCACCAAGCCTGGAATCATCAGGCACCAAGCCTGGAATCATCAGGCACTCGGCCTTCTCAAGATGGTCCCATAGCTCTTCAAGAGCTATCCATCAAGAGCTATACACAAGGGAAAGGAATCACTGGCATATGTAGTGTTGATTGAGTTTTGTCCCTAGCCCATATGGTGTTACTTATTCTCCCTCGTGCGTATGGGCTCGCACGAGATCATCAAATAAATCGGCCCTCTCGGCCCATTTGTGGAGTCTTGTGAATCATCACATCTCAACATGCATCCAATGCATTAACCATACCATCATAGTATGATATGAATAATCCACGTGCCAACTATTGCAAGGAACTGCATGCTTACGCATGGCATGGAACTATTGCATGCTTCAGTTATACCATTACATTATTATATCAAGACATATCATGCGTTACATAAATGAACCACATGTCAATAATCCTCATATTATAACATCATAATTCATATGCCACATTATGCATATCGTATCCGTCATGAGTATTGAACATGAAATACTTATCATCAGGTAGTACACGAAAATGTCAATATACCTTGACATAATGTCATAATTCCTATGCATATCGCTATTATCGTATAGATACCTTATCCCTATAAGAACCATATGATATCATGATATCCTCGTCAGTAGATTTTCATCAAGGTGTCAATCACTTTTCAATAATCATTTCGATATCTAAGTACATCGTTAAATTTCCTTTGGGAAGGAAGAATATATGCCGAGAGATTAAGACTCAAGATGATAATTATTAGCATATCAAGATTATAGGATTACATACTTTGCCAATGAATTACTGAATCATAAAAGTATAGCTTAATTATGTCATATAATGAGATATTAATGTGAACAGAGAACCCAAGAATCTGTATGAGGAAGCAATGAAGAACTAATGAATGCACCAGACTTTAAGTTATACTAACATTATGCTGCTGTCAAGAATCTGATTGTTGTAGCTTATTGCGAAGAATATATCTGTCCCTAGATACCAGATTGGATAGCTAATTAAAGAAAAACTGTAATGTGATGTGAGTCACTAGATGATCCAATCCATCCACTAATTCACCTTTCAAATGATCATTGAATGCAAGATAAGGAGTACTAATGGTCTAGATTCTATCAATCACGGAGATGTGGTTCAATATCCACCAAAAATCGAAGAAGTGCTTCGAGTCTCGTGACTAAAGAATATTTTTCCTATTACAAGATTACAACCAATCATATGGGAAAGTAACACTAAAATGACATTTTCCTTTTAATCACATTCAGTTACTGTTTTCATGTCATGTGTTAAAAAGAAAGAAATACAGTTAATTTTGTTATGACAGTATAAAATTTGTATTGATGTTTAGTTCAGTAAATTAATATGATATACGGTGAAGTAATATTAATATATATGTCATAAAATTTATGAATCAAGCATAAAAATATTCCACACCATAAAGAAAGACACTGCCACCTGACCCAGAACTGGATCGGATGATGGGGAAGGTTATTCCTCCCCAACACAAAAAAATAATCATTTTATTAATTATATGGTCTGCCTGCAAGCGCACCCGCGAAGGCAACACCATTTCAAATTCTGTAAATTACAATACAATTAGGCATAGAATTGCCTGCCTAAGATAGAAAATTGTAAACTTGTCAAGAAATCTGCCCATACTGATCAACCTCATATCGTGGTTTGAAACATTTAGACACCTGCAATCTTGCAATATACACTTACAAATTTCCTCCCGAATGATGCTAGTTTTCGAAAATATGAAGAATGGCAGGACAATTGATGGAGTGTACACATTATAGT
>APFE030764464.1:0-10003 GCA_000404065.3 Pinus taeda
ATTTCAACAAAGGTTAAAAAATCTAAAAGCCACACTCAAGCACTAGAATTTTTTTTTTTTTTGTGAATATCCTCTAGGATAAATCGTTGTTGGAAATGAAAATGGAGCATATAAAACATAAAATTATCACCAATGGAAAAATATAAGATCTAATCAAGGAAGAAGCCAACATTCAATCACAACTAGAGGACCATTATATACAAGAAGAAATTTTGTGGTGGCAAAATCCTTTGGTTCAATAGCTTCGTGAAGGAGAAAGGAATACAAAATTCTTCCACCAATCCATGATCCAATATAGGAAAGTTAATCACATTCCATCCTTAAGAACTCTCAAGGACTGGAATTATGAAATCATGAAGACATGGAAGCTAAGCTCATCAAATTATTTTGCAATCTATTCATAAAGCCTTAGCCTGAAGGGTCAGCAACAATTAACCAAATAACTACAAATATCCCTCACCTAGTAAAGGATGAACATAATGAAGCTCCTATGAGACCAATCTCCTTACCCGAAGTGGAAGCCACAATGATCGAAACTCAAGCAGGTAAATCTCTAGGACTAGATGGATTTAATAATGATTTTTTTCATTATTGTTGGAGTTTTATCAAGGAAGATTAATGGAAGCTAGTGGTATCTAGTGGAAGAGTAAAAAAATACATTAGGAATCCTACATTCTTTAAATGAAACATTCCTCACCTTTGTTCCTAAAGAAACTCACATCAGTGATCCCCATAAGTTTCAGCAATAGCCTTTGCAATATCGTACATAAGCTTATCACAAAAATCTTGGCAAAAAAATTTAAACGAATCCTTCCTGTCATTATCTACTCAGAACAAACTGGTTATGTGGAGGTTAGGAAGATTCTTTACGACATCATCCTAGCCCAGGAAGCCATTCACTCTCTCAATTCCTCGAAATCACCAGATATGTTCATCAAATTAGACATGTCAAAGGCGTTTGATAAGATCACCCGACAATATATGAAGAAAATCCTTCTAGCCTTTGGCTTTTATCCCACTTTTACACGTCATTTTGTTGCATTACAAAAATGACCATTAGTTTGGATCTTTCGTTATCCATCAAAGTCTCCCAAAGCATCCCCTTGTAAGACTAGAACCTAAACAATCCCCAAGAGAATGAAATTTCTAGATTACAATGCCCAAAAACCTATAATGGATTTCCCGCGTAGTTCCCTAGCCAGTTTCTATGCATACGTAGACTTGACCATTCAAGTCATTGAAAAAGTGTGCTAGGTCTTACACTTTGGACTATGCACATGACTCAACATAGTTAAAAAAATAAAAAGTAAAATATAGAAGCTTTGTTAGTCGAATCTTTCTAAACTAAAAGATTTGAATTGATGCTTACTTGAGCCTAATCCCTCTCATCATGGAGATAATTCCTTTTCTTTATGGATCCCCTATCCCACCATTTGTGGATCTCATCTCTTACGAAGAGGATCCCAAAACCCCTCCTCTTGGCCTATAAGTCAAACACAAGCTAGAGGGTTGGGGGATACCACTAAAGGTAGGCTTATGTTGCAGAAATAGGGTTAGAAGGATTTTAATCGAAGGAGAAGGTTGGAGATCATGGGAAGAGACTTGTGACATTAATGAAATTAAGTTGTAAGCTTGTTCTCCTTTGAACTCAATAAAAAGCAATTGTTCTTTCATAATGATGTCTATTCTGATATTATATGTGAGATTCCTTGATCACCCACATGGTTTATAACTGGTTATTGTTTCAACTTATGATGTATTTTGAGTTAAGAACTTCATTTACCTTTGATTGTATAAGATAGATGCTTTTATATTTTTGTATGTTTCTGTCTATGAAAATCTCTTTATGAGCATCATGGATAAGTTGTGGAAAGCATTACAAAGGCCTCTAAAACATCGAGGAGAAGTTGGTTGTGGAAAGAACTGAAAGGACTTCAATAGACACTTCATTAAATTGGTAAGTGATTCTTCGCATATTACTTGTTTCAATCAGTCATAAGCTAAGGACAGGTAGCAATTATTTTCTTGTTTGTTACTAGGTTTTGTTTGAGATCTAGGGAGATCCATCTAGTCTTCAAGAAGGATTAGTCTGCCTAACACCAACTTGGGTTCATTGGATTGTATCACTTACCTCTTCAACCTTCTTTTCTATCTTGATCAATTGTTCATCATTTTCTACTTTCAAGCCTTCCAGGGGAATTCACCAAGTAGATTCCCTATCTCCCTTCCTTTTTATTATCATGGTAGAAGGCCTTAGGCATCACATCTTTGGAATAATTCAAGCTCAACTCTTGAAAGGTCACTCCCTTCACTAATTGAACCCCCCTCTCTCCCATAATCAAATTTTTTATGACACCATGATAATGGGAAATCCAATTATTAAAGAATCCAAAGTTATAAAAAAAGGTGTTATAGGAATCTTTGGATGCCTTAGGAACTTCCATCAATGAAGCTAAGTCTCAAATATTAATTTTCAACACTCCCCTTAGAATTCAAAGCAACATCACCCGAATTCTATCTTTCACAGGAAGCTCTCTGCCTTATAAATACTTGGTCATTCCACTTATAGACAATACTCTAATAAAAGCTCCTTGAAAGGATCTTCTTGCAAGACCGAAAAGTCATCTCTCCTTTTTGACATTCATGTCCCTCAATTTATCTGCAAGTGATCCTCTTAAAATATGTTCTGCAATCCATTCTAATATATTTCTTTTCTTCCTTTGTTTCTCCCAAGATGATTTAAAAAAAAGTA
This sequence comes from Pinus taeda, assembly GCA_000404065.3. Taxonomy (NCBI): domain Eukaryota; kingdom Viridiplantae; phylum Streptophyta; class Pinopsida; order Pinales; family Pinaceae; genus Pinus; species Pinus taeda. Next base: position 2,753 of record APFE030764464.1, read on the forward strand.
TCCAATGGATTTTTTTATGTCAAGACACATGCAAGGAACAAAAATGGGCTTTTATTGCCTTGGATACTTTGTGTCTTCCCAAATTCAATGGAGACTTCGTAATGAGACATCTAGAAACTTTATTAGAGAGTTTAAAAGCAAAGATATCTTGGTGGTGGCTAAAAATGATAAAGATATTTGTGCTTGCTTTTGGAAATTCAAATACGTTAGGAATATTGAGCAATAAAGGCTGGTTTGTATAATGGGATTAGTCTAGGGTTCCACTCTATGGAATGCAATATGGAAGAAAAAATATTAATCCAAGATCATTTCCTTTAGGAAGTGTGGAATGGTTCGAAATCTCAATTTGGACAGGCCCTTGGCATCAATTCCCAAAATTATGTTCACTTCCATGGCTGGAAAAATGTAGAATGAAAATATGTAGAAATTTTACGGAACATGGTGGAATTTTGGAAAGACAACCACAATGATCACGTTCATTGGTGCAGATGAATTTCTAATTCCACCGATATAGACATGAATCTTCTTTGGGAATATTGAGCACTAAAGGTTGGTTTGTATAATAGAATTAGTCTAGGGTTCCACTCTGTGGAATGCAATATGGAAGAAAAAAATCTTAATCCAAGATCATTTCTTTTGGGAAGTGTGGAATGGTTTGAAATCTCGATTTGGGTGGAATCTTGGCATCAATTCCCAAAATTATGTTCACTTCCATGGCTGGAAAAATGTAGAAATTTTTATGGCACATGGCAGAATTTTGGAAAGACAACCACAATGATCATGTTCATTGGTGAAAATGGATCTCTGATTCCACTGATATAGACATGAATCTTCTTTTGGACATTACTCCTCTCTGGGATGAATGACAATAACACAAAATTAAATAGCAAGTAGGACCAAACATCCTACACTAGGGATACTCTACACTAAGATCCTTCACTCTCAAAGAGGCCTACCATATTGCAATAAGACAACAAATTCTTGAGAAGGATAAAATTTGGGACAAGGTCTGGAACTTGAGGCAATGGACGAAATAACAATATTCAAATGGCAAGTAATGCATGGAAAAATACTAACATGGGACAATCTCATGAAGCATGGTTACTTCAGACCTTCAGGTTTCTCCTTATGCCAACAACAAGTGAAACAATGGACCATCTTTTGGGAGGATGCCCATATACTAAGCATCTCTGGGATCAAAGAACAATTATATTAAGGAAATTGGATCTCCAGAAACACTCCATACAAAATACAATCAATTGGTGGCACACCAATCCATTCACAAATGCAATTCTCAATAGATCTTTGTAATTAACTCCAAGCTTTATTCTAAGGGAGGTATAGAAAGAAAGAAATAGAAGGATAATTCAAGGAAATACCACTAACTCCCAATTCCTCTTGTCTAAAATTAAAACCCACGTACATGAAACTACGAATCTCCAAGTTTGGACAACAATGATTTTAAATGCTTGGAATTTTAACTTCACATCCTTCAAAGTTGCAACTTAAATTTCACCCTTGCTCAGAATTGTTAGAAAGTCAAACCCACGTTCACTAAAAAACCCATAGTTTGGTCTCTGCATCAAAAAGGTTTTAACAAAATGAATTTTGATGGAGCCTCTAATGGAAATCCTAGTCAAGTAAGTTATTGAAGAGTTTTTAGAAATTATAAAGGCCTTGTTCTTCAAATATTTTCATGATATTATGGTTATAACACCAATAATGGAGCATGACTATTAGGTTTAATTCAAGGCCTCACTCTTGCAGAACATCTATGATTAACAAAAATAGTGATCGAAGGAGACTCCACAATTATCCTCTCAATGTGCTAGAAGATAATCCAAGGTACATCTCCAACCAAGGTCTCTAAACATTGGATATTGATTGCTAATTTGAACATCCTACCAAGCTTGTTGGAAAATATTTCGATCATCTTAATTACTCATGTCAAAAGAACTACGAACAAATTGGTGGAAAAACTAGCAAATCATGGAGCATAACAACCTTCTAATAGCCTTAACCTCTCCTATACAAGAAGCATTGATACACCTCTACTCAATGATATAAAACATTACCTGAATAATATTTTCCTCCATCGTGAGCACACATATTTGATGAGACTCATTAACAGGTAAACTATAAGGGTCACAATGCCATTCCCCAACTTATTAAATAGTATTTTCTCACATTTATCCACAAATTTTGTTATATTATGCTTAATGTGAGGAGTAAAGATGTGTTACTATGCCATGTGTCCTAATGTGTGTTAAATGTAGTAATTGGAGCAAGTTTGAGGTGATTTGGGTGCATGAACTTGGAGTAGACAAGAAAGAGAGATTATAGGAGGTGGTCTCCCTCCTTAATTCCTCAAATTAGTCGAAGATCTCCACCTCTATCTCATCTATTCAAGTTCACTAGTAGCCAAGCAGGCCGAGTTCATTGGTAGCCAAGCCAGTCCAATTGAAGGAAGAGTTAGACCCACCTATACTCGAGTTAGGGAGAAAAGTATCGCTATTTTTTAGGGAGATTTTGGTAGCTCCATTTTTGTATAAATAAGAAATCTAGGGGACTCATTAGGATTTGAAGTTTTAATGTAGCCAAGAGGCCATTAAGCTTAGCACATTTGATTGTTATTGTTATGATGTATTTGACACTTTTTTATTGATAGTGAGAAATTATGTTTTGATCCAACGCTAAGTTGACTCAGAGGGATGAAGCTCTTGGGTTAGCCTAGCAGCAAAAGTTCCTCTCTTGTATTTTTGTTCTTAGCTTAGAATGTTGATTAACTACCGAAGTTTATTTTTGTTTATTTTTAGCTTAGACATTTGATTAACTTTTTGCTTATCCTTGCTTCCATTAGCTTGAAGCTTCCATTAGCTTGAATAGAAGACTAGTGTTGCAATCCAGTGAAGGGAAATACATCAAAATCTTGTGACAGTGACCCCTATCTCATCTCCCTCACAGGATCATGATTAGAGGACCCCACTCTCACAGCGCAAAAACAAAGTTTGTCTTTTCTTCATTGCATAGATTAAGTTTCAGCCTTAGTTAGATAGTTTTTTATGATTTCTTGGAAATATATACAATTTTTATTTTGCTTCTTAAGATTTTTGTAGCTTAGGAAGTAGTATGTTTCACAGATCTAGTTCTTAGCAATAGTTAGATCAGATTTTCCAAATTCAACTCATCTTCTCCACATTGACATGTAATGATTTGTAAATTAAAAGAGAATTAGGTTTGATTGCAGGGTTGTTTATCTACAAGCATGGATTCCTCCTACCAACTCCATCTAGGCCTTCTCTACCTTCTATTGATGCATGTCATCCCATATTCTAAACCTCTGTTTTCCAGCCATCGTGAGCAAGATGTCTTAAGCAAATCAGGCCTTCTTGGAGTGTTGGGCTTGGCCTTTAGTGATGTTCAACTTCCCTACACCTTTCACAACTGTAAGACACCCTTCCAACCCTTCATCTAACCATTATTACCCTCCAAAACTTCTCAGCCAACTTCTTGTAGCAGTTCATGTCATCATGTAGCAATTCAAGACATCGTGTAGCAGTTTCCTATAGCCAACCTATAACATCCCGTTTGGACCCTATTTTGGCCAAAAATGATAGCATAGCCTAGGTTAGGAGTAGGTTAACCCCTCAGATTGGACTCTATGATCAAAAGTGCCACCTAGACCAGTCATTTCACTCCTTTCCCTCCCAAATTATTAGAAATAATTAGCTTTTCTATTTCTCCATTTAGTAATTAGAATTTGTATCTATTGTGAAAGTGTGAATGAGATAGCTAATTTATGCATGTTTGAATTCTGAAATGATAGAATAACCTTCTTTTTTCAAGCAACCCTAGTAGCTATATGATCAAGTGCAATATTAGCATAATTTCCTTTCTGCAAGTGATTTGTGTCGTTTCATAGCTAGATGATTTATGTCATTTCATAACATTTACAAGTTGGCAGCTTTCATTTTGAGAATTGACAAGCATTTAATTTATCTATACTAGAACTAACCTTTACATTTTTCTTTCAGTAGTCAGACTCCTTTTAGTTCAATAGAGGAGTGGTATGGAACCTTAATGGTCAAGTTAGCTAGTTGAGAAGTGACATGAGTAGAATGATGCATCTATTGTGTATATATCACTGTCACCTCCATGTTTGTACAAAACCCTGGGCATATAAAGTAAAGTATGTATTCTTGGGAGTAGCAACATTCTTGCTACAATACTAGGGCTCATCACGTTTTGACATCGTTTTTGGGGAGGTGTCTAGGTATATGTAATTTCCTCTTTTTCTTTCTATTTTTCATTTACTAGATAGATGTTACTCTTTCATTCATTTCTTCCTTGCATTTGGTTTTAAAAAAAACTCATAAAAGAAAAAATATATTTCTTTCATGCCTCGTAGGAGTAGAGACACTTTAGGGTAATTCTTGCCAAATACCCCCGCACCATCAAACAGTCAACCTTCCCTCTTCTTCGGTGACTGTGAGCTTCCATCTCTGACTACATGAGAGTTAGAGGACCTCTTAGGTGAACAACCTGAAATATTTGAAGAGCCTATTGGGGAAGAAGAAGAAGAGACCATTCCACACACTTACACCATGGCTGAAAACAGAAATGGAGGTTCTTTTCCCATTAGAGAGACTAATGGAGATACTAGGATGAAAAATATAAGCCCCTCTTACCTTCCTCACTTCCATGGGTTAACCACTTATTTGAGTTTGGTTTCATCTGTAGAACTTATGATTATACCTCTGATGAACAGAAGTTGAAGTTGTTCCCATCCAGCCTTAAGGATGCACCCTTACGCTGGTTCATGGGTGTTACACAACATTTTGTCACTGTCCCTGTGCTCCCCATTCCAGAATCCTGGAGGACATCTACAGTGAACCCTACATATTGTACCATCATGAAGAGACTCCCATTATGTCCCTCTTCATGAGCAGAACAATTCCCTTTTGTATCATTTCCAAAGAATCTTCCTTTTACCCCAATTTACAAGACCGACGCTAATGACCTCTTCCCTCCTCGCGTAGATTTGCAGAGTTTAAAACTAGAACTAGCGTTGTACAATGAAAATGAGCCTTTTCTCAGTAGTGTTGATCCTCTTTTGGCAAGTTTTTTAAATATGAAGTCGACGCTACTAGGTCTAGAAGCTTCATAATGGAATTTTGGTACATGATTGGGCTAGATGGAGCCGAGGAAGTCAATTTGAGCTCCTTTTCCCTATTAGGATGGAACAAACTCAAGAGATAAGGCCTCTCCCATGATAAGAGGAACCATCTCCCCTCCATCCAATCTATATAAACTCCTTTTCCAAGCTAAACTAGTCTTAGTATTTTTGGAGCTCGAATAACCAGCAAGATATCATAGCCTGTAGCCTTCTAGTTTATGTTTGTAGAAGGAGAATAATGTGTTTGGTTTCGTCTGGAACTAAAGGGAAGAATCCTTAAAACTTCCATTGTTGGGGCTATCCATGAGATTCTAACGGAGGTGTGGGGACTCAGATATGTCAGAGGAGACTTGCAATGTCAAGGCATTGGTTGTAATATCTTTCTGAACTTATATGAATACAACTATTGATTGATTTCCTACATTAAGTGTTATCTCACATTTGATGGCTTAAGATTCCTTGACCTTTTAAGTAGGTTGAATGCAATTTGTATGCTATCATGTTTGTTGTTGTTGTTTGTTTGCTTGTTTTAGGTATTCGAAAGAAGGAAATGAAAAGTAGTTGGAGTAAGGAAGCAGGATCATCATCAAGCATAATAGTGTTCTAAGAGGTAGGCCCTCTTATTTGATTCTAGCCTAAGGATGTTTTCCATAGATTGTTTTTTTGTGGCTAGACCCGCACTCTCAGGCTAGAGGAATTGTCTTTGTCCACATCGAGAATTTACCTACACCACGAATTGGTTACTCCACTGGGGACCCAATCCTCTCGTTTGATTGATTTTTCATTTCATGGTTTGGGTGCACTTTTGTAGTGTCACCTTTTCCCTTTGGTTCTCTTTACTCTGCCAGGTTTACTGCTCTAAGTTTGAAATTTACAGTGGTAGGTCTAGTTTTGGCCTTTGAAATTTTTTATTTTTTTCTTGAAATCCTTGGTTAGCGCATTTAATTTTTTGATAGTCGAGTTGATCAGCGCGAGTTTCTCTAAAACAGTCGTGTCGTACCCCCTTATGGCACTGCTTGTCAGTTAGGCAATAGCGTTGATTCCTGTAGCCGAAGATCAAGGTTTCCCTTGGATCATAACCAGTGTGTCTTGCACTCTTGATTTCTACCTCTTAGCTTGTTTTGCCTATGTTCTCCCTGACTAGAAAGCTTCATTAGCTTGGTTTGTGTGCTTGTTTGGCTTGCCTTCTTTCTACTTGATTTTTCTTTAGTCTTTGGATGGTTTGTGACCATAGTGCATCTAGGTCATCATCCATTGAGCCGTTTGTGTGCTCAACAAGTCAATTTGTTGGTTAGCTTCTCCTTGCATTTCATTTTTTAGTCCTTTTATTGCTTTGTTTTCAATTTAACAAGTTTCAAAAGTTTCGTTTTTTATTAAATGTCTCTTATTGGGCATAGATTAAATTGCTCATATTTTTCTTGATTGAATAATTGCATTATTTCTTTGGAAGGAATTATCTTTTTGTGCTTTGCATTTGATTGAGGTTAATTGTTTTGAAATTTTTTCATTGAAGTGTTTGTGAAAGATTCATTTTTTCATTCCATTGAAAAATACATAATTCTAGTTTGCTGAATCAATATGTTACATTAGCTAGGATCATTGAAGACTAGAATTGCATCACCATTTGCATTGAAAAGAAAATAATTCTCTTTACTGTTGAAAGTGCTACTTGAAGTGCATTTGATAGGAAAGATAGGAATTGGACATAATGTTTCATTATTTTGTTTTCAAAAAGTGTAGTAGTGAAAAGGTCATCTTGCTTTTAGTTGCTTTTTTTTGCACTGGTTGTGTTTTCTACTCTCATTAGTGTAAACATTCATTGAATTTAAACGGTTTTGTCTCATTTAGCTACATATAGGAGTTTATTTTGAGTCACATCGATAAGGCTTGAAAACTGAAACATAATTTCAAGACAAACTTTAAAATGTATTCAATTAGCCTAAGGCGCATTTGAAAACTAACGATCACATTTAGAAGTTCTAGGCTAGAGATGTGTTTGGCATCTTTAAACCTAGCATCTGTCGTTCACTTCGGAACTAGACAACGCTAGTACGAACTTGTGCTCCCTGTACCAT